>JALMQS010000621.1:1556586-1822518 GCA_024734495.1 Forficula auricularia | reverse complement strand
AGCGATTAATTACATTATAGTCTGTTTATCTCTAGTATTTTGAATTATAGCGAATTCTTCAAGAAACCTTGTGCGTCTGCTGAAAAATTAGAGATCCCTGTCGATTAAACAAGGCTAGTCTTAGATATTATTTTTTGGTCTAAAAACGTGTTTTTCAGTAACATTATATGAAATGTGATTTGACAGTAAAATACACTCCCAACCCTACGGTCAAAGCCAATCCTTGAACAGCTTGACTCTTGTTACTTTCCATTAGCCCGTGATGGGCTCATGTCACGTTCACCACTGAAGCCAACAAAATCGCGATATTCAACAATGAGACCTGGAGGGGGTTGAAAGGTTGGATCCCTACCTCCAATCAACTACCTCCAATTTCCAAAGTTGGAGCTAAAACTAGATAGAAATTACGGAACAGAGATTTTTTCGCTCAAACTTGAAAAATCCATGAAAGTACAGGAAAATTTGTTTCAATATTAGGAATAATAATATCAGAAAATAAATAGTTCGTTTCAAGCTTAAATGTTATTTTTTTTTTTTTTTACTTTTGAATTAATCGGAATCCTAATTTTGAACAAATTTATTCCTAGTTCCAGAAGTCTAGTCTTCTAGAACTTAAGAAAGATTTTCATATCTCTGGAAAATATAATGTTCGAAACCCTCGGTCTGTGATCCCGACTTGCACATGATAAGCTTACTTTTTATGTTTAGAAATGTTCGAAATGTGGAGAAAAATCAAATTTCATTTGTTTCTCAGGGTGCATTTTGGGCCTTCTAGCTTCACAACTCATATTTAGAAATGCAAAAAACGGTTTGTTATACATGGGGCTATCGATCTGTTAAAATTTGGTTCACAAAAGTTAGTAAATATTAATAAACCGTGCTTCAACTTTTCATCTGATACTGTTCGCTTAGAAAAAATTGAAAATATCACTTAAATTTGAGTACAATATACCGGATCTAGATTGGGACCCATTTCTCTTACAACTCTTAAATATGAAAGGTATTAATTTACCGATAGTAATAGATTCAAATTTACAAGAAAATCATTAGTTGGTGTCATCTATTAAATCCGATGGAATGGAATATTTTAAATTATATGTCAGAGGGGTTGTTTTTCACCCCCTCGGGAATCAAATGGGTGAGCCAGATGGCCCGGATTGCTGTTCGATTCCCGAGGGGGTGAAAAACAACCGCCCTAACATATAATTAAAAATATTCCATTCCATCGGATTTAATAGATGACACCAACTTATGATTTTCTTGTAACTCTTAAATAACTACACCATTTGAGGTCATAACATAAAAATAAATGTTACATCACTCGCATCCATAATAAATATTAATTAAAACAGGAATAGTAGGGAATTGGACAATAAATAAAAAACAGAGTTTTTATTAAATGGACCAGACGTTTCGTCTATTTATTTCGACTTTTTCAGTGACCCAGCTTATCACTCTTAGGGCCAGTTGAATGTCTGTTTGTAAATTCTTTTTAAATTTTTGCAAAGGGTAAAACCTTAAAATTTAAAGTACCTGTCATCTGATTGTCCATCCCACCGGGCACAAGGTGAATTTTAAGGTTTTACCCTTTGTCAACGTTTAAAAAGAGTTTATCAACCGACATACAACTGGACCTTAGTCAAAAGACAATTTTACTATGCGACGAAACATCTTTAATTTTTGTATTATTTCTACAATACATTCTTGGCCTCAATTACTCAACAATCTTGAACTTTTTTCTCCTTTTTTAACAATCAAAAAAATCAAAAAATTCGATTGTTAAAAAAAGGGGGAAAAGTTCAAGATTGTTGAGTAATTGAGGCCAAGAATGTATTGTAGAAATAATAAAAAAGATTAAAGATGTTTTATCGCATAGTGGAATTGTCTTTTGACTAAGAGTGATAAAAAAGATGGGCTACTGAGGAAGTCGAAATAAATCGACGAAACGTCTGGCCCAAGGGGTGGACGGCGGTTGGAATTAGGTGTACACGTCTTTGG
The DNA here is from genome assembly GCA_024734495.1 of Forficula auricularia. NCBI lineage: Eukaryota > Metazoa > Arthropoda > Insecta > Dermaptera > Forficulidae > Forficula > Forficula auricularia. The sequence goes on along the minus strand of JALMQS010000621.1, from coordinate 1,820,520 downwards.
AATTATGTGGAATTATTTTGGAATTCATTAGATAATGCCCCTTCATCTATTGTCTTCTACTTGGAAATGAAAGTGGAAGTAGGTGTACACGATATTAGGTCGCGGTTCACCCCTCGTTCTGGCCCATTTATTAAAAACTATGTTTTTTATTTATTATTCAATTCCCTACTATTCCTGTTTTAATAAAAATAAATGTTTATATTTTTAATGATTATGAAACAATTTTTATTATAATAAATATTAAAATACATAAAAAAGATGTCTTGATAGGAATCTCCACAGGAGATGTGGGAAGCGGCGACAGTTGAAATAAAACCCTACTTCTCTACTAAAGAAAAAAGTTTACGAAATTCTCTAAATTGGTTTTGTTTTGTTTTTTTCACTTTTTATTATGCTATTTAAAACTACTAAAACGAAATATATACGATTTTAAAATATGATATCCGTTTCGGTGTAAGATTCGAAATGTAAGGTGAAAACATGTCTTGAAATGATAAAATCAGATGATAAAAGTCAAATAACTAATAACAATAAATAAACTAACTGAAAAAAAGTCAAATGATTTACATCAAAACTATTAAAAAGCTTTCTCTATGTGTACCTATTTACAGGGTGATTCAAAACTCAGTTTACTAAATTTTAAGTGCAAACATGTGAAAAAGAATAAAAAGGTTTATTGTCGAGATCAGAAAATTTGTTAAATTTTTAAGGAATAAACAATTGATTATTTTATTTGTACTAGAAGAATTTTGATTGAATATAGATTTACATTTTTATAACTATCTATCTAAATATTTGGGCTATTTGCCCTTGTGATAAAGTAAAATATTATCGTTACTGTTGTGAACAATAGCCAAATCTTTCTTGTGAATCCTTGAGTTAGTGAAGTGAAACATAAACAAACGAAATATTAAAATTAAAATTGATGGAAAGCTTTGCCTCTACCTGGAAGACGTTCATTCTTTATGTTAACTCATTTACATTAAGCAGAAGAAGCTCTCTTTAATTTATTCTTAATACCAGTACTTATAAGAAGCTTAAGGACAATTAATATTATTATATAATTTATTAACCATCATTTTATTTATTTATTTATTTTTTTAGAATCTTCTCGAAAAGGTGAAAACGCCTCTTCAATAATGTTTGATTCATTTATATTAAACGTATAATAAGCAACATGAATTTAATGAAAGCATTTTTACCTGAATTTAAGAAAAATAAAATTTGCTCCGTGGTTATTTCTAAAATTAAATAGATATCAATATATCCACTTTCAATTATCATTATTATTATTATTATTATTGATTGATTGATTCTTCTCAAAATAGTACATTTCGAAACTAATCCACTTTTTGAAAATCAAATCAAATCAAAATAGACGTCTCTCCTTTTAATTATTAATTCTTCTATCAATTATTATTTTCTCTCTTTCAGAGTTATATACATATATATATATATTTGTACTAAAATTAATCTAAAATATAATTATTTATTAACTAATCACTACTACTAAAGGGCATTTGTGCCTGTCTCTGTTTGTAACTACCTATGTCCGTCCCCCCAGAGGCTGAGAGGTGGGGTCCAGTGGAAGGGCACATGTCCAGGGGCTACTAAAGGGCATTTGTTCCTGTCTCTGCATGTAGGTGGAGGTCTAGGGGGATATTAAGGGGGATTTGTGCCTATGTCTGTATCTATATATATATATACCTCTGTGGGGTTGGGAGATGGGGTCCAGGAGTGAAGGTTGGGATCCAGGGGTAAGGTGGGGGCCTATGGGTGGGGAGTCTAGGGGGTATGTTTACTTGGTTTGAGGGTGATCAGAGGCGGGGGAGAAGTTCCAGGGTAGGAAAGAGGACCGGTGGGATGGAGAGTGGTTGGAGATTTTGGAGAGGGAGTGTTCACGTGACGGGGGGTCCAGGGGGCGAAGCCCCTTGGCTAGCAAGAGGCCCACCGAAGGGGGGCCTTGTAGCTAGTGTATAATTAAAAAGCTTACCTTTTTTTTTATTTTGAAAAAGAACTGTTTCCGAGCAGTGAAATCTAGTTATTAAAAGTAATATAATGAAAATATTTAAAATCAGATACCTATATTGATTTTTAATTAACTTTCTTAATAACTTAATTCAATGTCCTATTTTATTTTATTTACCTAATGAAACTTAAGAAACATAATAGATAGGTACTTTCAAAGTACAGCTTTTTTCTGTAGAAATCCATTTATTAATCTTACTGTTCTTATACTCTTAGATCAAAAAAGTATTGTACGAATATGTTTCTCAATATCATGTATAATAATTAATAACTTAACTAATGAAAAGAGCATAACGGTAAACTGACTTTTGGGCTACCCAGTATAATAAATTAAATTTAAAAATTAAGCTTATAAATATATCCTTAGGTGATTAACGTATAATTGCTGTTTCATTTAACACTAATTAAAAAAGAAAAAAGAAAAAGAATTTTCATCACGATAAGCTAAAATTATTTTAATTAAGCCTTAAAATTAACGTTTGAAACTTTAGAATAGCAAGTATAAATTCTGTAAACAAGTTGAAAACAAGTTGTATATTATATGTAGTAAAAAATTAATGATCTCAATATTTAATAAATTTATTAAGTGTATTAAAAAAAAATGCACATATATAGAGCGTTTCCGCCGATTGAGTTTTCATTATAAGAAAAACTTTTTAATTTTTATGAGAAAACGTTATTCTTCATAAAAAATTATGCTTATCTTGAAAACAGTATTCCTGATGAGAGGAATCTTATATTTTTATATAGGTTATCCCTAAGAGTCAAAATACTGGAATTCTTGAAAAATCGAGGGTTCTATTCTCAAATAAAATAAAAATTTAGTAAATTACTTTTATTTATTATTTTTAATTCACTATACAGTTTCGGTCACTCAGTAATAAATCTCGTATTAGTTTCAGATTGTCAAAATAAACATCTAACTTTTCTTTTTCGTTTTCAAAAATAGCATTCATCGAGAGGTGAACCGCGATTGGAATTAGGTGTACATCATCTTTGGAATTATTTGGAATTACTTTGGAATTCATTAAATAATCTATTATCATCTACAGTATTGTCTTCTACTTGGAAATGAAAGTGGAAGTAGGTGTACATGATTTTAGGTCGCGGTTCACCCCTCAGCATTCATACATAAATTTTCATTATGTAGGTATGTATGTTTTATCTTTGAGAACGAATGAAAAATTAGATGTTTATTTTGAAAATCTCTAAAAAATAATACAACATTTACTACAGACGATAGAATAACTAGTGACCGAAACTATATACATATTATATTGAATTAAAAATAATAAATAATAGTATTTTTCTAAATTTTTATTGTATATGTGACTAGTAATCCTCGAAATTTTAAATCCACAGATTCTTAAAGAGAAATCAATGAGGCTGTCCTCTGTTTGATGTAAATTAACATCAAAAAGTTTCAGGAATTTATTCAGAAAATCAAAAGTACAAATTTATTAATCAAAATCGATATTGTCTCATTCAAAGTACTCCTCATCGACCTCAACGCACTGATGTCATCGCTTGATCCAAACCTCAAAACATTTTTTATATTCGATTTTCGGTTTGGCCATCAGAGCAGTCTTCAATTTTTTCATTATCTCCACTTGGCTGCTAAAACGCGTACCCCGGAGCAATTTTTTGAGTCGAATGAAGTCGCAGGTAGCTAAATCAGGTGAATTTGGTGTCTTTTGGATGGTATTCGTTCCGTTTTTGGTCAAAAAGTTGCGGATAATGATGCCATTGTTCGACCGCGCGTTACGTGATTCCCACAAATCCGGACTTTTTTGGCTTCTTAAAGCCAAATCATTAAACAAAATGTCTTGAATTGATTCATAAGAGATGTTCAAATTCGCTGACATCTCTCCAATGGTCAATTTACAGTTTTTGGCCATCATATTTCTTTGATTTTATCGACGTTTTCGTTGGTTTTCGATGTCGACTGAGTTCGTCATTCTCGACAGACTCACGAAAACTTGGGGCACACATAAAATATTATTTCCGATAGAGTAACACTTCTTCAACATTTTCAACACAAAATTTAATACAAACTCGTTGATGCAAAGACGATTTCATTTATAAAATCGTAAAAATCGAAAACTGCTCTGATAGTCCATACCGAAAACCGAGTATAAAAAATGTTTGGAGGATTGTATCAAGCGCTGACATAAGTGCGCTGCAGTCGATGGTGAGTACTTTGAATGTAACAATATCGATTTTGATGAATAAATTTGTATTTTTATTTTCTGAATAAATTTCTGAAACTTTTTGATCAAGGTAGTATATATAATAGTATAACTAAATTTTAAAGAGTTATGTGTCTGTTCAAAGTGAAACATTTTTTATATAATCACTTAGTAAAATTTCAAGGAAGGTTTCAGAAAATAAATCAAATATATTTTTTGAGTTTTTATCTCGATATTTCGGTTTTTGAGGCCATCATCAGGAGTTAACATGATTAGAAAAGTGAATACAAAATAAGAAACATGTGTACAAGTATGGTATCATTTTCCCCCACCTTTCTCTTCAGAAATAAACTTTTACCTGTACACATGTTTCTAATTTTGTATTCACTTTTCTATCTTAACTTCTGATGATGGGCTCAAAACTCGAAATATATACCAATATATATATATATATATATATATATTTATATATATATATATATATCGAGATAAAACTCAAAACTTATATTTGTTTTATTTTGTAAATCCTATCTTGAAATTTTACTAAGTGATTATTTATAATATTAGAAATTAATTCGTATTTATAATATTAGAAATTAATTCGTATTTATAATATTAGAAAATAGTTCGTATTTATAATATTAGAAATTAATTCGTATTTATAATAGCACAATTTAAATAAATTTAAACTAAATACTTCTAATTAATTATATAGTGAAAACAGACCCTCTGCATCCGTCACTTCAAAAATCCACTTTCTAGTTAATTTACAAAATCCCTCAATCACTCCTCTTTAGTAATACAAGAGATTTCCAGGACCAATTGCTGCTGTATCTCCTTCTATTACTCATTTACATAAAAAAAACTCAGCAAAGTACTAATTTAATTTTATCAAGTTTTTACTTTAATTTCTAGTTTTATTTATTTTGTTGGTCTGTTGAAATATCTTAATTACATAAATCAGTACTTTACTCACGTGATAAGAAAATACAAAATGGCTATTGCACACTTTTCCATCCCTATCATTAAAAAAAAAGTTATTGAGATTTCACTTAAAATGTCATTCGTTTTCCCATACCTCTAATTCATTCTGATCCTTATGCAATATGATAGAGTATGTTAATAAAAATTTAAATTTATCGAGCGATTAATTAAAAAATATTGAATATGAAATGTTTGTATTGAAAATAATTGAAAAATAAAAAAAGTAATGGTGAAAAACAGAATAAATCATGTGACGACTTTAGAGATTTACTTAGACAATTTTCCCTCATTGAAAATGTACACAAATAATTTTCAAATGAACAGGAAAAAGGGATTACAAACAACTATTTTCCCTAAGGTGAGAATCGATCTTTAAAATATATATAAAACACCTAAATGTTTTGCCTTTGAAAATTTTTTTAATCAATTTCTGTCCATCAGTTGAATATTCCTCATATACAATTTTTTCTTATTTGAATAAGGACAGAAAAATTTTTCCAAAAAAAGTATCCCCACGCTGGGATAAACACTATTATTTATTTTACTTAGGGAAAGTGGTGTAGGTTTTAGGTGAAACATGATATTAATTAATAAAGTAAAGGGATTGTAGTTTCACAGTGAATGAAATAAAACTCAAAGAGGTTTATACAAACTCAATATATTTCGGATTATTAGTCCATCATCAGGAGTTTACAGTTTTTAATCTGTAAACTTGTGATGATGGCCTAATAATTCGAAATATATTGAGTTTGTATAAACCTCTTTGAGTTTTATTTCATTCACTGTGAGACTGCACTCCCTTTACTTGATTAATTACTATTATTTTTTCTCAATAGTTTGTTGAAAAATTTTTAACCGACTTCAAAAAAGGAGGAGGTTCTCTATTCGATTGAATTTTTTTTTTTTTTTTTTTTGTGCCTATGTTACCTCATATCTCCGCCAATTCTCAACCGATTTTGAAAATTTTTTTTGCATTGGGTCCAGTCTAGCTTCCGATTGGTCCCATTTTTTTTTCGTTTTTTTTTCATAGGTATTAGACCTTTTTTATTAGGTTTGTTTAGACCTAACCTCTTTGTTTATGAACCGATTTCGATGGTTCTTTTTTTATCCGATAGGGGGTGTCTTGGGGATGGTGCCATATTAATTTGATCAAGTTCTGATGATATGATCACTATTAATAACATCACTAAAAAGAGAAAAATAAAATAATTTTTAAGAAAAAAATAAAAACCGACTTCAAAAAATTAAATGCAACAAATAAAATACACTAAAAGGTATAAAATAATTATTATCTTATTTAGTTACAACTAAACGACGAAATATTAACATGAAATTACTTTTTGAAGTTGGTGCCAAACATATACCTTTTATGAATCGCACTCGACGGATCTTACTTAGTACGTTTGGAGGGTATGCTCGCTTATAGGTATAGTTAGTTTGGCACCGACTTCAAAAAGTAATTTCATGTTAATATTTCGTCGTTTAGTTGTAACTAAATAAGATAATAATTATTTTATACCTTTTAGTGTATTTTATTTGTTGGATTTAATTTTTTGAAGTCGGTTTTTATTTTTTTCTTAAAAATTATTTTATCCATCTACATTTTCAAAAGGGAGAAAATTTACTAAACTGACGTCACGCTTCTCAGCTTTTGTCTAGATGTTTTTTATTTTTCAATATATTTTAATTAAATGAAAATTTATTTATTTATTTATTTATTCATTTAATTAAAATACAGATATGAAACCCGGAAGTTGTTCTTTTTTCGAAAAAATTAATTATTTTATTGAATATGAAATGTTTGTATTGAAAAATAAAAAAAGTAATGGTGAAAAACCAGAATAAATTAATGATGTGACGACTTTAGAGATTTGCTTAGAGAATTTTCTCTCATTGAAATTGTACACAAATAATTTTCAAATGAACAGGAAAAAAAGAATTACAAATAATGATTTTCCCTTACGTGAGAATATGCGATATCTTTAAAAAATATATAAAACACCTAAATGTTTTGCCTTTGAAATTTTTTAAATCAATTTCTGTCCATCATTTGAATATTCCCCATCTACAATTTTCTCTCATTTGAAAAAGGACAGAGAAAATTTTCCAAAAAAAAAGTATCTTCAAGTGGGATAAACACTATTAATTATTTGAAAAGTTTTTGTTTTGTCGAGAGTAGCAGAGTTGTTGATTCACAAAGAGAAACAAAGAGGTTGTCCTCTGCTTGATGCAAATAAACATACACACATATATATCGAAATTTTATATCTGTATATATATTATTTATTTGTTTGAGACTATAGTTTCGAAGACTTGGTCTTCACCATCAGTCTTTGTTAATTATAAATATTATTTTGCATAGGGACAATATCGTATGGATATTAAAAATTTTCAATCTTTACTTAGCTGGGAGCCAGTTAATTTAACGTTATTTTATTTTAGTTAGTTATTTATTATATATTTATATAATTATAGTTAATTATTTAAAGTAATTTTAACTGGCTCCCAGCTAAGTAAAGATCGAAAATTTTCAATATCCATACGGTATGGACCCCATGAAAAATAATATTTATAATTAAAAAAGACTGATGATGAAGACCAAGTCTTCGAAACTATAGCCTCAAACAAATGAATAATATATATATATATACAGATATATATATGTGTATATGTTTATTTGGATCAAGCAGAGAACCTCTTTGTTTCTATTTGTGACTATTATTTATTCTCAATTGTTTGTTTAAAAATTTTCTATCTACATTTTCAAAAGGGAAAAAATTTACTAAGCTGACCTATGACGTCATGCAGTTTTTTATTTTTCAATATAAGTATTTTAAATTAAAAAAAAAAATATTCAATATTTTTTATCCAATAATTTTAAAAAATGTTTCACCAAGTACCAACACCAAATTCCTTAAAAACTACCATCAGTTAAATTTAAAAATTTTAACACTATCAGCATCTAAATTCTTTGAATAGAATTTTAAAATCGTTGAAATTTTTAAATTTAAATCATTTTTGCCCATATTGCTGATTTTTTTGTTTCTATAAAAACTTGTCTACTTTTTTCTTTCAAATAAATATAAATACATACAATAAAATATTTTTCGAATTTATTAATTAATAATTAAACAATATTTATTTATTCCTCTAATGAAAGTAATTTTATTTTTATTATTTGAAAAAATATTTTTCGAGAAGGTTAAATGATTGATTGATATTTGATCATATTTGAAAATATAATATTTCATGCAACAAGAATATATTATTCGTTGATTTAGTAAGGATTATCCATGGCTTGTGAAAAGACAGGAGGCCAATAATCCGAAAGGTCAAACAAACATTTATTTATTTGAAATTTAATTGTTTGTTTTTATAATCAAGTTGTTCTAACATTTAAGTTAAACACCAAGTTAAACATATTTATTACCGGGACATATTTTAGGGGTGGAGGAACCAAATTTTTTTATCATTTTTTTTAAATATAATTTAGTAACATTATTATTATTCAGTTCCATTATCAGTATTAGATGTGACATAATAATAAAACTTTAGCAAGATGCGAGGTATTATTCAGGGTGGGTCATAAAAATCAACCACATTTTAAAGAGGTATAAAATATGAAAAAAATTAACTAGAAAAAAACTGAATATATTTTTGAAAAGAACATTAAATAAAATTTTTTAAAAATGTGTTTTAAAAATTATATCAGGCAAAAAATAAGGGGCTAGGGGGGTCAAAAATGAAAATTCTTGCCGTTTCGACCAAACTCAACCATATTTCGTATACATATTCTGTGGCCCCCCAGAAGGCTAGAAATGCAAAAACTAACCACCATAAATGGGGGAAGGGAGGGTAAAAATTTAAAATTCTAGCTCTTTCGACCAAATTCAACCAAATTTTGTATACATAGTTTGATCGAAAGGGCTTGAATTTTTATTTTTTACCCTCCACCCCATTTTGGGTGGTTAGTTTTTGTATTTCTAGGCTTCTGAGGGTCAACAAAATATGTACCATATACATACAAAATTTGGTTGAGTTTTGCCAAAAGGCGTTGAATTTTCATTTTTGACCACCCCCCCCCCCCCCTCACTTTTTTTGTCTGATATAATGTTTAAAACACATTTAAAAAAATTATTTTATGTTCTTTTCAAAAATATATTCAGTTTTCTTTCTAGTTAAATTTTTTCATTTTTTTTATACCTCTTCAAAATGTGGTATGCCCCATCCTGTATTTATCTGACTCTAGTAATTTATATTTTTAAAATTTTAATTTTCTTATGATATTTACAAAAATCATGACTTTTTTTAATAATATCGAATTCAAGAAGGAGCACCAAAAGAAGATGCCCCTATTGACCTCGAAAGACTCTTTTGATAAATAGTCCAAAATTCATTTTGTAATAGAAATTCTCCCAAAATTGGTTAAATAAATAAAGTGATCCACTGGTCAGAATGTTAAAAATCTTCATAAAAAATATTTTTTTGTTTCCAAAATAATTCCTTTCTCACCTGTAAAAATCATGAATAGATTTTGAATTCATATGTATGATAAATAGCTGAATGACTAGAATATTATTTAGTAATCTAGCCATGTTTCGTTCTACATGTAGAAATTGTAAAACGCTCACTTTTTAAACAGCATATTATTCTAGAGTTATTCTAACCAAGTGTTCGTTTTCTATCTCATTAAAAGACTGCAAAGTGATTTTTTTCTTGCTTGTGGCCCACACAGAAGGACGGTCGATCCACGCTCATACCTCTACCATTTGTTTTGTAATAAATAGTGTAATAAACCGTAAAAGTAAAGAAAGAGAAAAAAGAAAGAAACATCAGGTGACTAAGACTTAAATCAAATGAAATGTACTTTATATTTTACGCCTCCAGCATGAATAAAATAATTTATGAACTATTCGATTATTTAAGAAAAAAAAGTCAAGGATTGTAAATAAAATTGGAATGATCAGAATGATTTTTTTATTTTTAGAAAAAAAAACTAGTAATGTCAAGTATTCAGGTATATGATTCATTTAAAATACAAATGAAGAGATTGAAAAAATGTCATCGTTGATTAAGCAATTAAAGAACGAACGTGAAAGGAAATTGAATTCCATAAATAATCTCAGTTAGCAAAGCTCAATCCGGAAGTTATTTTTGGAAAAGAAGATATAGGGGTATACGAGGGGTGATCCGCGATTGGTAGTAGGTGTACACCTCTTTGGAAGTATTTTGGAAATACTTGGAAATATTTCAAAGTGCTTGGGAATATTTGGAAGTACAAGTGGAAGTAGGTGTACAGCATATTAGGTCGCGGTTCACCACTCGGTGGTATAGCTTTAAAAGTTTCGGTTCAAAAATTTTCATTGAGAATTTAATGCGAAGTCATAATATAGGCATAAATAAACAATTTATATTTAATGGATTTCGGGACAGCTTATCTATCTGGTTGATCTTAGAAAAATCTTTTATTTCTGCAGAGTGACAACGTCTGTCTAATAAAAGTTTTAATAAAAAAATTGTTATTAATGAAGTTAATTTCGAACAAAAATCTTTGTTTTGATAATATTAATAAAAAGAATATTGACATACATTTTTTCTCATTATAAAAACATTTATTTAGCACAAAAACGATTTCAAGAAATAGAGTTGAAATTCTACACTTGTAGTTTTGTTATATTCTGTTGGTTGCAAATAACTTTTTTTTGATATTTATGGATAACTAATTAACTAGACTGTCAAATCTAGTGAAAAATGTATCATTCGATTCATAAAAGTTGAATTATTGATCTGTATAAATTTGTTGAAAATGGTATAATTTGTATAGAAGTTATATTTTAAAAGCTCGGTCAAGTTACTTCCATGTTAAAAGGACAACTTTCAATAATTTATTTCTCGGTTATAAAAATGGATCATTAATATACCTACTAATTTTTATAAAAATCATAATATAAGGATAAAAATAATTTCAATCTATGAAGAACCAATGTACTTAAAACTCCTATTCTAGTTTCTACGTGACTGGTTCATCATAAAGTTTACAGAAACTGAAATTGGATGGTATAAATATTTGCATTGTGAAAACAATGTTCTAACCAGTAGATCACTTTATTCATTTAACCACTTACTAAAAAGATGGTTCCCAGCATGGGGAGAATTTCTATTACAAAATGTGTTTTGGACATGTTACTAGTAATTTCTTTACCTTATGTTCTTATGGATAATCTTATAAAGTTACTTAAAAATATTAATTAATATCTCGAACAAAATTATATTAGGCTTCTTTTTGATTTTGTTAAAGTTCAAATTTGCAATTTATTACAATTAAAAAAATATATATTTTCAAAAACACTACATTTTATTTCAAAATGCACCAAAAAGTAAAAAATATTTTATTTTTTCAAAAAAATATCATAAAAGGCTGCTTTTTGGATTGTTTAGATTCTAGATGCAATGGGAATGATTTAGTTAAAATGGTCTTTTCCCGGCCAACCCTTTTTCTAGCAAGTATCTATGCAGAATTTTGTTTTCAGGGACGGGACAAACTTGATGTCAATGGGTCTTTTAATTATGTATTCCATTTACGACATTTTGAAAGTTATGGAACATTAAAAAAAAGTTCAAAAAGTAATTATTATTATTGTATGTCTATAAATGATGGCTTGTGAAACACAAACAATCGATTTATTTCTTATAATCTTTTGTCAGATTTTAAATATATACTGTATGACCTGATTAGAAAAAAATTTTACCTTACATTTTTTTACTTTTTAGTCTTAATTATTTTTATAGAGAAAAGTTTGCGGAATTTAACAAAATGTAATGTATTTATTTGTATTATTTTTATATAATTTCAATAAAATTGAGTACGTAAACAATTATTTTTATAAAGAAATGTTGCGGAATTTAACAAAACAAAAGTCACATTGATAGATAGATAGATATATACATACATACAGGTGAAGCTAATATAAAGTATGTAAAAAAAAAATCAAATTTCTAAAAGATTTAACTAGACATGTAAAATTAAAAAAAACATTTCTAGTATTATATTTCATAGCGAATGTGACATATTGATCAGAGTGATAAAATATACACTCATTTTTAAATGATCAGGGTCAATTAAAAACAATGGTGATGTAAAAAAGTATTTCGAAAAATGAAAAAAATGTGGGATGCCTTGAACTAGTAATGGGTTTTCAATCCTTTGAAATCATTCTCAAGGTAATCTATATATATTTTTTTATTTTTGCTCATAGCTGGGTCAGAAACAAGAAGGGAGCAGCATGTTGACTCGCCCTCAAGAAACTGGAAGCTGGCGGCCAAAGAAAAATTACCTCGTGAATATGCAACTAGTGAGGAATTTATATTACAAAAACTGTACCTAGACTAGACACATATAAGAAAGTAATTAGAATACATAAACTAGTCGTTTTGAATAATTAGATTGTGACATAATAATGAAAAATAATTGAGAGACATTTTGACTTAAAATAAGTAGATATATTTATATTAATTAAAAACAGAACTGACATGTGTCTGTAAGAAAAATTATCAATAATCTCAATATTTGCCATTTATATATTGGTGATTATTCAAATTATATTAAAAATATCTGATTTCTTAATAAATTTAAAATCATATAAAATTGTTTCAATTTGTGGATAGACATCAAACCTTAAGATGTTGAAGAAGTAATTTTGGTCAAAATAAACACTTTTTACTTTACCATACATGGTATTGTCAAGTATTGTAATCGTGCATGAAAAAAGTGTGTTTTTTCCTTCTTTTTTTCGAAATATCTCCGAAACGGCTGAAACTATTTTGTTTAAAAAATTGAGCGAAACCATGGCATTTCGGTCTACAAAAAATACTTATTAAGTGAACATATAAAAAATTGTAGTTTTTGAGATAATAATTCTTTTGTCAAAATGTCTGTTAGTCTGTCTGGTTGTCTGGTTGTCGGTTAGTCTGTGCGTTACCAAATTTTTGTGGACGAGCTACCTCAAAAACTAGTGTGAACATCGAAACCAAATTTTGGTCCATTGTGATTAAGAGCTAATTAGATTTTGGTGCATATCGACTTAAAATTAAGGGGAGCGGAAGGGGCGGTTAAAAATTAAAAATCTAGGCCATTTGAGCAAACTCAACCAAATTTTGTATCATTGGGACCCCAGAAGTCTAAAAATGCAAAAACTAACCGCCCAAAATGGGGGGAGGGGGTGTAGGGTCAAAAATGAAAATCTAGGCCCTTGTACCAAGGTCAACCAACTTTTGTATACATAATCAGTGGGTCCCCAGGAGTCTAAAAATGCAAAAACCAACCCACCTCCCTACATGATTACAAATAATTTTATTAAATATCAAATATAAATGAGGGGCCAGGTTGTATGGTAAAGTCAAGTGGGTGGCCACATCAGAACACGTCAGGTTATTTCAAAAGCATTAGAATAAGCCACAGTGGCCAAGCTACTAAGACCTGAAGATAATCAAATAAATAATCGAAGCTTGGAAATAAACAATAAGGTGTTTTGTTAAGGGAGAATGGTGTAGTTTCTTCGTGAAACATATTTAAATAAAGTAAAGAAAATTTGAATTTTTATTTAAATCACACATAATTAATTATAATTATTTATTGAAACAAATAATACAATAATGTTTCATTAAATAATTATAATTAATTATGTGTGATTTAAATAAACAAATTTTAATCAAATTAATCACAAAAATGAAAGCTTCAACAGCTTCATACTAATAAAGAAAATTTAAAAAATATAAACTTCTAGGTAGGTTTCACAAATATAAAAGACAAGATGGTTGTTAGCATGACGAAATCTTTTCTCTGTGAACTCCTGAAGATGGGCTCGTACCCCAAAATATATATAGAGTCAAGCCAACAAGCATCTTGTCTTTTATTTTTGTGAAACATACCTAGAATTTTTCAAAATATTTAAAATTTTCTTTACTTTAATTAAGGTGTTATTTTTTTTTACCGAAAACCTGATACTTTCCATTCATCTTCATCAATTAAAATATTTTTTTTTTTTCAATCTTTTAGATTTCTAAATTCTAGAATATCCACGTATCGATTTTCTCTAGCCTCTGTATTTTGGCAACCCACACTACTAAGTGAATTCTAGTTTCGGAGACTCTGCTCGCTGCTATCGTTATCTAGAAGCAATAATAAGCTTAATATCAAATTTCTAAGTGATTTATTTGTGTGGATAAACAAACTACCGGCAAGAAGAGATTATTTTCTTGGAAATTTTTACTTCAAACTTTTTCATGTCACGAATCATTGTTTCGTTTCATTTGGTTTTTTAAAGAATTTTTCTTACTCTATTTCTGAATCTATTATTGAATATATTATATTTTTTTAATTTGACTTATTTTGACCTGGCAATGAATCCATTATTACGTAGGGGTTACTGAGTGTCAAAAAGAGTTTCTAAAGGCCTCAAAAATCTTACCACCGAAATCTTCTAATCAAATGATATTCAGATTATTTAGATAAAATAAAACTAATTGTATTTTTTTTTTTTTTTGTTTTAGGTCAGAGGCTGGTCCGGCGAGCTGCTGCCCAATACTGGGATGGTGTCTACATGCCAGCGGGCCAAGATCGCCCCAGTCCTCGAGTTCTGTCCCAGCTTCTGATGAGAGGCCAGGATGGCCTTCCGTCCCACCACAACAGAACCGCTCTCCTCGCCTTCTTCGGCCAGGTTCGTTGCGACTTTTATAAATATTGTCCTCCACCAGGCTCTTGCCATTACTTTTGGCCAATCAACCGTCACACCATTTCAATAGATTTAATTAAAGAAATCATTGAACCATGAGAAACCAATTTCATCTTCTTATCGAGTGAATTGATTGCCAGATTTAAGTAATAAAATTGTTCTCGTCAGCCTTCTGTTAGGCTTCTCTTTTCTTTTGATAAAGTTCAAATTTGCAATTATATGCTTGGTTATTACAATTAAAATAATATATATTTTTAAAAACACGATTTTATTTCAAAATGTACTAAAAAGTAGAAAATATTTTATTTTTTGAAAAAATTTCTACACATAAATAATTAAAATTAAAACCGCAAGTGGTTATTTAAATTCAATTTTCAATTAAAAAGGTGATCATCTAAATAGGTATAGATTTTTTTGATTTTTTTGGTCCCTAAAGAAAAATTTACTTAGGTATATTAAATTTGCTTTGTAGTTAAATGATATATTTTACTATTTATTCCTGTAATTGTCAACAACAGGACCGGATCTAGCGGGGGAGATCTACCCGGCAAATTTTAAGAAGCGATACATTTTGTAAAGCTGGCAATTTTTTGTATTTTAATTTAAAAATACATTCGTGTTAAAATTTAAATTATTTATTCTTAACGCAATAAAACCATATGGCTGTTTATTATAACCCATTTACTATTTTTTTATCATATGTACTTTACTTGTTTTATATAGCATTCGAGGGGGGGGGGGGGGGGGCAGCAAATTCAATTTTTTCCCCTCCCTCTGACAAAAGACCTAGATTCGGCTCTGGTAATTGATAATTTATTTTGTTAACCTATATACGTTATACTTAAAATTGAAATCTTATGACATTCGGTTTGGGTGTGTCAAAAATTGATTACAAGATTCTACACGGATGTACAATATCAAAGTCCAATAAAAACATTTGAAAACAAATAAGGTAGATTATTATTATTATTATATTTACATTTTTCGGAGGATTTTTAATCTCGGTATATCCCCAATTTCAACTCATTTATTAGGGATCTGTTTACAAAATTAAACGGGACCTACATAATGTCTTTACAATGTGTGTATGTCTGTTTGCAAGATTATTGGGCTCGCAAACTAAATAAGATTCAAATTTTAAATTTACTAGTGGTTTTCTCTATAGTCAAAAATTGTATTAAAATTTTAATGGAATGAATATTTTGGAAAGGATCGAATTATATTTGTTTTTGGGGTGTAAAAGAAAAAAATATATGGAGCATGACGTATACCTACCTATACGAAGATCCTTTTAAGTAAAATTATTGTAGTATTATTATTTAAATTTATTTTGTTTTAAAATGGCAATTTTTGAGTAATTTTTCTACCAAACCATTTTCACTTAAGTATAGTTAGGTTAAGATCTTATGAAAATTCTTAAAATTAGTTAATTCTCTTCTTATCAACGAAAAATAAGAACGAATTTGATATCTCAAATATTTTATAATAATTTTTTCCTCTGCCCATCTGCATCCGGATG
The DNA here is from genome assembly GCA_024734495.1 of Forficula auricularia. Taxonomy (NCBI): domain Eukaryota; kingdom Metazoa; phylum Arthropoda; class Insecta; order Dermaptera; family Forficulidae; genus Forficula; species Forficula auricularia. Next base: position 1,804,069 of record JALMQS010000621.1, on the reverse strand, counting down.
GGCCAAAGTATTGAATTCACGGAGCGACAGGTCATTCATCTAGTAATACGTGTATAAAATATATATGTTTATGAATTGAAAAGATTTTCCATAAATTTTATCCATTCTTTGACCTTAAGGCTGTTAATTTCTCTCAAGGTAAAAGTATGATCCATTAGATAAGTATTTATTTTCAGGAAAATTCCGCTTTTTTTTACTACTGGATATTTGCATGATTAAAAACCCACAATACATGATTCTCTTATTCTATTTATAGAATTTAAAAATATTTACTTTTATTAATTTTAATGTAATTTAAGTTGCATTTCACGATTAATTTCATTAAGATCTTTCTTTTCACATCATAAATCAATTAATTTATAAGAATATTTTAATTTTCAAAAGGGAGAATAGTATAGGTTCTTGGTGAAACATATTTAAATAAAGTAAAGAAAATTTAAAAAATTAAAACAAAAATTTTTAAATATAAAATTCCAGGTAGGTTTCACAAATATAAAAGACGCTTGTTAGCATGACTCTATATATAAAGGGTCTTTCAAAAGTCGTGGCTAGATGTCAGTAGTAAATAATTTCTGAACGATACCTTCTTTTTAACACGCTTTTATTAGTTTCACCTGTATGTTTGTTTGTTTGTATGTATGTAACTGACTCGTTTGTTTTTATTTCATTTTTATTTTTTTCAATATACGAGAATTATCCCGATAACAATATTACATATTTACATGCTTAATATTAGTAATTAGTAGAGATTGTGGTGTTGGTGCAAGGTGAAACATCTTTAATAAAGATAAGAGTAAATAAATATTATATTTAATATTGATTTAGTATGAGTTAAGGATTCTAGGTCACTTTTAATGTGAAATAAGTGACCTAGAATCCTTAACTCACAGTAAATCAATATTATAATAAGACGAAGAAGTAAAAATAAATTATATTTTAAAAAAACAAAAAAACACGCTTCTAAAAAGTACAAAATAATGTAAACATAAAGTCAAAAAGCGTGGGGCACTTTGTCGAAATTAATTAAAAGTACATGTTTCAGCGCCCCATACTTTTTGACTTTATGTTTACATCTTAGTTACACGCTAGAACAACGCATTAAAGTTCTTAAAGTTGCATTGAGCTATTGCGGTCTAAATTTCCAGGACGATTAATTTCACCTAATGGTGACGTAAACTGGACACCTAGAACGTGCGATTTAACTCCATTAGATTACTTTCTTCGGAGTTTTTTGAAAAGAAAAGTCTATGTCAATAATACTATATAATATTCGTCTAGATTAATTTGTAACAACGCTTAGAGAAATTTCTCTAAAAAAATTACGCCTAGAATCGAACCGACGAACTCTTGAACTATGGTCATTGGCTCTAGCGATTACACCATTGGGACATTAATATTTCTATCTTGATTTCTCTTACTAAAACTAGATATTTTTGATTTAGACTTTGTGTCGAGATAATATTGTATTCATTTGAACTCGAATGAAAATGAAAAAACACCAATTGATTTTAAATTAAAAAACATTAAATATGTATTAATTAACGAGGCAAATTTGAAATAAAATTGTCAGCTAGGATTTTAAACTGACAGCTCCAATGGATTTTCATTAACCAGGCAAATTTGAAATATAATTTTAATTTGCACTCGAATTTTGAAAGGAAAGACTCCAATTCATTTTAAATTAAGAAACATTAAATATATTTTTTGTAATTAATTAAATTAATTGAACCGCGTAAATTTGAATAATTTCCATGATTCAGGCTGCGAATTTTTTGCAGTTCATAAATCATTTCATTATTTTTGTTTTGAAAAGAAAAAATGAAATTTAAATTTAAATATATTCATATTTATTCCTCCCCCCCCCCCCCGCCCTCCAAAATTAAAGAGGCGAAACTTTTAAGAGACAGTGTATTTTCGGTAGTTTACGTGTATTTTCGGTAGTTTACGGGTATACATTTGGAGTGTGGTTTTTTAAGAGGAATAAAATTTTTGGACTAAGACGCTGCCCGCCAGGGCACCAGCCTGGAGGGCCGAGCTTCGAGGGCGTGCCGAAGGCACGCACGAAAAGCTCGTCCAACATTAATTGCACAGCTGAAAAGCAACATTCGGGTCGTAATTGATAAAGTTTAACTGTGAACGCGTCCTTCAAAATTTTGATGTTCTTATGAGAGCGTGTAGACGTGCTCGTGGTGGTCATTTAAATGATGTTATTTTTCACATATAATTGTTAAGAGCCATATTTTTATAAAAATAAAAAACACAAGAAAAATCAAACTATTTACATGTTTTATTTTTAAAAAACATCTAGACACGACTTTTGAAAGACCCTATATTTCGGGATACGAGAGAGCCCATCTTCAGGAGTTCTCTGTAAACCTAACCTAGAATTTTTTATTAAAAAAAAATAAGTTTTCTTTACTTTATTTTAATTTCCATTTTATTATCTTAGACGTTGCATAAAGTTTAGTAACACATGGAGAGGTGAGTTCTTGGATGGACTCTAACGCAGAGATCTCCAGCCTATAGCCCGAGGCCTGGATGCGACCTGTGTAATATTCTTGACTGGTCCCCGAAACTGAATTAAAGATCATAGGTATTTTTTATCATTAATCTCTAGAAAATAAAGTGGCAACGATGGTTTCTAGATTTTATCCAAAATCATTTGAAATACAGTAATTACCCCACTTAACGTGATGGTTGCGTTCCATATTTTCATAACTGCAAAAATATGGGCCCGGTAAATTATTATCATATTTGAAAATATCTTTTCTTAACGTTTCAGATAAAAATAAGCAAACAATTTTTTAATGAATACCCCAGACTCCTGGCTAGATCGCTGAACGTTCCCTGTAATTCGTTGCATCCATCGACTAAGATCTAGAGAAAATTCAATTTCGCAATAGAGATAGAATTTATTTATTTATTTCAAAATATTCAGTAATATATTATGCATTTAATCCAAGAAAGAGGAAGAGAGCTTGATGGAAAGTTGAGAAATTCCACATCCTCCCCCCTTGTCCCCCTTTCCACCACTACATATTGATCTTTCTTGACATCTCCTTTTATTGAATAACAAATCATCTTCTTTTGAATAATTTATCAGAAAAACCAATAAATATTTAATCCTTAAAATTAATATTAAATGTAAAATTTCCCAGGTTGACTATGATTAATCATGAGTGGGTTTTTTAAAACAATTCAAATTGAATAAATTAAAAAAGTGAACATCTCATAATACAAAAGGAAATTTCTAAAGAAATCACCAGAGATTGTCATCTACTAAGTCCGAGCTATTATTGATAAATTTAATTACATGTCAGAAGGGTTGTATTAATCCCTATCGGGAATTGAAGCCGAGTACCGATTGTCCTGGGTTGTTTTTTTGTATTCGGCTTTGATTTTCGAGGGGATGAATACAATCCTTCTTACATGTAATAAAAAGCATCCCTGATAGCTCGGACTTAGTAAATGGCAATCTCTTCTGATTTCTTTAGAATTATGCTACTATAGTGGCAATTTGACCTTTTATACCCTACTAGCTATCGCCTAGAGTACCTAGACTCTAGCCGGGAGCGTCTAGTTCCGGGCTTTTTAAAAAATGTGCCAATCTTCTTGGCTAAAGCATAGAGTAATATAGAGTAGAACCCCCCATAAGGAGCCAATGTATTTTAGCGTATACGAGTTACAGAACTCTCTGGCGAGACGAGGGCGAAACCATTGAGCAATAAAATGGCGGAAACCGCTCTATTCCGGGCAAATTTTGGTGACATTATCAAGAGTAAAAAAATGCGCTTATATATATAGTATGTATCTTTTATCTATGACAAAGGCTTTGAATAGCTCTTAAGAACTAAGAGTTTTCGCCTTGCAGTCGCTAGAGAGCGCTTTTTCGATATACGGTAGCCTTCCACTCTATATTACTCTATGAGCCAAAGATTCAAGAGTTACTACTGCTATCTATATATAACTAAGTCAAGTTTCTGGCCGGCCCTACCTACCTAACAAATATTATTTTATTAATATAGATACACATATTTTACCCTCCCTTTACCAAAATTTGTCCCTTTTTGGAGATTTTTTATTATATTTACCAGCCGACTCTCTAGTCCGCTAATGACTATATCTATAAGATAAATCAAAATATAGTGTTTCGATCAATATTATCTTGGATCGTTATTAAGTGTGAGATTCAACAAAGAAACAAAGAAGCAATTCAGTTAAATCATTATTTTATATTCTTTTCAATAATTCAAACTTGATCTCAAAATGTCATACGGAAGAAAATCTAATTTGAAATTCAAGGTAACTTCAGTCTATTGGGTGACCTCAACTTTGAAAATTAAATGCCACTCAGTCTGTCTGTTAAGACATTAAGAGTAAAGAATCAGAGATCGTTTATTTTAATTTCCAGTCATAAATCATAGTCGTAAGATTTTGCAACTTTCCAATCATTCACTATTCAATCTTCCCAGCAAATGATAACATTAAGAGAGAAATCACCAAGAAAAAACAATCAAGAGTCACCACACGCACCAGGCACAGCTATAGGGAAAAAATTAACTAAATTAAAATGACACTATAACTTTAAAATAATGGTTGTCTTGGATAATTCAATTTATATTTTAAATTGTTTGTGGTTACCAGTTAATATACAGGAAATAATTGGATGTGCGCACTACACGAATTTTACTTATAACCTCTTCTTTGAAATTGGATATATATATATATATATATATATTGTAATAAGGATTAATTTTAATCTAATTTACTATTATTAAGAATATATACTTGATAAGCATTCCGATTTTGAATAGATCTTTAGATGTTTTTTGATATGCCTAATCAACTTCTATCCCAATGAGAATAAATGCTACTTAAATAACAAAAAAAAAATATATTAGCTCCGTTTTTAAGGAAATTATAACAAAACCAAGAGAAACTAAGAATAAATGTCTACTTCCGGTTTTTCGATTCTAACCAAAATCTCGAAATATATTCTTATAATTAATTTGTAATTAATCACTCAATGCACATCATGTTGTTTTTCTAGTACATATTATTTTATTTTACATTGAAAATTATTATCATAAACTATTTTACTCATTAACACAGGGTTTTATAGGTAAAAGTAAAATTCTTTTAAACTATTGTTAGTGTGCCGCCAAATTTTGAATTTGTTAAAAGTGTGCCGCAACAAAGAAAAGGTTGAGAATCATTGCTCTATATTCTTGATTTCATATTACAGTCACTAGTGATTGATCTATTTGATCACTAGTCAAGTAAGACTTGTAACCGTTAAAATATAGGATATGTTTACTTAATATAAAAATGTTATTAAATTTGATCCATTTACAATTTTATTATAATTGAAATTAAGGGATGAATGGTGATAGGACATGTTGCAAAAAATACTTGAATATTTTCTCCAAAATTAGTCCACAAATCAAGATTGTACGTAAGTATCAATACTTTTTGGCATGTATATGGTACAATTTATTTATTATAAAGGAGGATAGTTAATTATGCTTAGCCAAAATGTTTATAAAGCTCATAATAACTCAGAAATAATACGAAGCAGAGCATCAAGATTTGTATCTTAAACTACTTAGTGACTAGTATCTAAATAATAGGTCATATAAAAAGTCTCCGCGGTTTTTTGTAAATTTTAGGACAAAAAATTTCTTTATTTAAAATCAATTTTAATCAAGTACATATTGACCATTATTATCTATGACCATTTGCCATTTTTTGAGTAGCTTCATAATCCCATCGGTGTAGAACTTCTGTGGTTTATCGTCGAAAAACTTGGTCAAGTGATTTTCAGCGGCTTCGGTCTGCCAATTTTTTACCATCAAGAGAGTTTTGCAGAGACCGAAACAAATGGTAGTCAGACGTTGCAAGGTCCTGGCTATAGTCAGTGGCCAAGTTTTTCGATTGATACTTACGTACAATCTTGATTTGTGGACTAATTTTGGGGAAAATATTCAAGTATTTTTTGCAACATGTCCTATCACCATTCATCCCTTAATTTCAATTATAATAACATTGTAAATGGATCAAATTTAATAACATTTTTATATTAAGTAAACATATCCTATATTTTAACGGTTACAAGTCTTACTTGACCAGTGATCAAATAGATCAATCACTAGTGACTGTAATATGAAATCAAGAATATAGAGCAATGATTCTCAACCTTTTCTTTGTTGCGGCACACTTTTAACAATTTCAAAATTTGGCGGCACACTAACAATAGTTTAAAAGAATTTTACTTTTACGTATAAAACCCTGTGTTAATGTGTAAAATAGTTTATGATAATAATTTTCAATGTAAAATAAAATAATAAGTACTAGAAAAACAACATGATGTTCATTGAGTGATTAATTACAAATTAATTACAAGAATACATTTAAGGCGAAATTTGAGCTTGATTTTTGATAATTTCGTTTATATTTGGTCGTAAAAATGATAATGCCACGGTCATTTCGTCATCTACATTTAAAAGTCGCAATCTTTTTTTCGTTTTTATATTGGTTAATGCTGAAAATCCGAATTCGCACAAATAAGATGTAGAAAATTGTAATAATATTTTTAAATCTTTTTTGGCTATTATGGGATAATCACATCTAAATGTTAATCCAAAATGAATTAATTGACTCTTCCGAATGTTTTGAAATTAAATCTCGATTATTACAAAGCAAAATAAATTTTCATTGTTTGCATTTCTAAAATTTGGCGGCACACTTCAAGAATTTCGCGGCACACAAAAGTGCCGTGGCACAGTGGTTGAGAATCAGTGATATACTAGTAGAGGTTTTGTCTAATATCGAACTAGCCCGTTTTTAAATTGTAACTAGTGCCTTCTTTAATAGTGTAATTTTTTCGCAATTTCACAAAAAGTTAAGTAACTGATAAAACATCGTACTTTCTACGACAGTTTGTTTGTATGATACCACAATACACTTTTATCAAGAAAATAACATTTTTTGTTTGAACTTTGTTACAGGTCGTAAGCTCTGAGATCTTAATGGCATCGGAACCAGGTTGTCCAATTGAATTGGCGCGTATTTCGGTCCCCAAATGCGATCATATGTATGACCCGGAGTGCAGGGGAGGCCGTCACATTCCTTTCCATCGAGCAGAATATGACCCGGAAACGGGCCAGAGCCCGAATGCTCCTCGAGAGCAGACGAACAGGGCCACAGGCTGGATCGACGGGTCCTTCGTCTACAGTACCAGCGAGGCTTGGGCTTCTGCGCTACGCACTTTCGTCAATGGCACACTCAGGTCATTACAATCTCCAAACATGTTCTAAACGTTTTTTCATCTACTTTTGTAACATTTATTTTTATAAGTAGTAAATATCGAAAAAAACAAACGAAAATTTTATATATCAAAAGAAAAAGTTTCGGCTGAATTAGACAATTTTAATGAGATATTATTATTTCAATTTTCCCAAGTTAAATCAAGACAAATCTTTAATCTTAATCTTTCGGACTCGTAATTCTGCTAGGCCTGGTCTTGGTATCTCTAAAAGTTTTCCCCTACTAAAAAAAAACATCGTGTCAGTTTCTAAAGAGTTACTGTGAAAAATTTGTATACCAGAAGTGAGAAAGATCTTGAAATTTTATTACCCTTCCTTGTCCCTCTACTTCTCCCACTAACCCATTTTGGCTAGTGATTTATCCAATAATAGTTTCACAGGGTCCAAAAAAGTATCTGTACAAAATTGGGTCCAAATTGGATTAAGAAGCTAGGGTTTTTATTTTTTGGACCTCATCCCCGTTATTTCGGACTTAATTCAATATTTTTAGAGATCTTAGGGATATCAGTTTTTACATTAGCAACTAAAAGTTTTCTCTACTCGTTCCAAACCCTATCTCACTGCTAGAGAATTCCAGGGAACTCGAACGCTCATACAGAACAGAAAACTCTGCCTACATCTCCCGACGACGTCTCCGGGTCTTTTTGGGTTAACACTGTGCCACCACAGTGTTAAAAAAAATATAGAGCTTTATTAACGATAACATTTAAAATATAGTGAGTCAGTATTTATCAAATTGATTGAATTATTCACTTTAATTAAAATCCAGTTATTGAGCTTGGACCATTTGGTTTAAGACAATCATTTAACAGAAGAAATTTTCAATAATAAAAATAATTTTTAAGAAAAAAATAAAACTGACTTCAAAAAAATTAAATGCAACAAATAAAATACACTAAAAAGTATAAAATAATTATTATCTTATTTAGTTTCAACTAAACGACGAAATATTAACATGAAATTACTTTTTGAAGTCGGTGCCAAACATAAACATTTTATGAATCGCACTCGACGGATCTTACTTAGTACGTTTAGCGGGTACGCTCGCTTATAGGTATAGTTTGTTTGGCACCAACTTCAAAAAGTAATTTCATGTTAATATTTCGTCGTTTAGTTGTAACTAAATAAGATAATAATTATTTTATACCTTTTAGTGTATTTTATTTGTTGCATTAAATTTTTTTGAAGTCGATTTTATTTTTTTCTTAAAAATTATTTTTATTTTTCTCTTTTTAGTGATGTTATTAATAGTGACTTAATATAAATTTTTTTATAAAAGATTTTATTTATTATTATTTCGATTATTTGGTCATAAGAATTGGAGATTTGCGTTATTTCCTCGTTGACCTTGACCAAATTAATATTGCATCATCTCTAAGATACCCCCTTTCCAATAAAAAAAGAATCATCGAAATCGGTTCATATAGAAAGAAGTTAGGCCTGAAAAAACCTAACAAAAAAAAGGTCTAATACCAATGAAAAAAACGGGAACAATCGGAAGCTAGACTGAACCCATCGCAAAAAAATTTTCAAAATCGGTTCACAATTGGCGGAGATATGAGGTAACATAGGCACACAAAAAAAAAAAAAAAAAAAATCAGTCGAATAGAGAACCTCCTCCTTTTTTGAAGTCGGTTAAAAATCACTGAGAGTGTTCTCGCCTTGGTATGAGATATAATAGACAATTTCACAAACATTATTTCTTCGGAAATTGAATCCAATTAAATTTCGAATCCCTATCGCCGAAAGTTTACGATGAAGGGTTTGGTATAAGAAAACAAACATCTTTAAGGTCTAACTCATGTTTCTTAAATTTCGGATTTGGTCCATCTTAGCTCTAACTTCTAAGTTCTAAGACTTTATGACATTTTACGAAAAATAAGCGTCATACATTCTTAAATTAAAACTCCTTAATCCAAATTTATTGAATTGCATGATTGTTTATATTTCTAATTATATAATTCTAATTCTAATTATATAAATACTGATATTTATTATACAATATTTATAAATTAAAGGAGGCAATCAAAGAGTGTGTCTACTGCTGGAAAAATAAATTTTTTAATTTAATTATAACGAGACTATAATTTCGAGGGCTTTGCCCTCTCTATCAATCTATTACAATTCCTGTGAATCAATCACAATAGATTGATGAAAAGGGCAAAGCCCTCGAAACTATAGTCTCTTTATAAATAAATTTAAAAATTTATTTTTCCAGCAGAAGACACACTCTTTGATAAAATTTAGGGAACGCGGTGTTGGTTTATAGTGAAACATTGTTAAAATTAAATTAGGTTGGAGTTGGTGGTGTTTCACAAGGAGAAAAATTAAAATACAAAGATTTTTTTTTAGTTTACTCTATATATTCCGAGCTCTTAACTCATCGTCAGGAGAACATTGACTAAAGATAACATGATATTTTGAACAGAATTTATTTTAATTTTAATATGATGGACAGTTATTTATGACTTAGTGTAAATATGAAAGAATTATCAGAAGGATGGGATGGCTTTAGAACCGAAAGAACAGATGTAGGGACAAAGGGCTGGAATAAAGAAAAGATATTTATACTTGGAAGTTGCCGAAAATTATGTATGTGTTATAAAGGAAGGCAATAAACTATGGAATGCAATGAGGGTGCATAGCGAAAATTTAATCTCTTATTTTCCATTTAAAAAAATAAATAAAAATTAAAAATAAACCCACCATACACTCTCATCGCACTCCAATTCAAATTAAATATCATTGATTAAGATGTCAATTATTGGTGAAGTTTTGATGTCTGTTTGATTGTGCAAGATGTTTTAATTAAGGTGTATGGCCTTTTTAATTTCAGCTGACTCCAATAAATCCAATTTCCTACTTTTTGGAATAAAATGTAAAGGGAGGTTGGTCGATGAAGGTGAATGGTTGTGGTCAAACAAATGATCTGCAAAAGCCGAGGTATAACTAAGAGGGGGGGCATTTGGGTTCAAACTATTCACCTGTAGATTGCGAAGAGATCTCATATGTTCAACGTGGCGTTGATTGAAAGATCTACCTGTTTGCCCGATATAAAACGATTGACAGTCATTACATTGCAATTTATATACACCACTCATTGTTGTTGGTTTAATTATATCGATTTTATTGTTAACCAATATGGATGAAAGGTTGTTCCTGTTATAGAATGCGGGGGTGATATTAAGTTTGCGAAACACATTAGCTATAGGGTAGCTGAGTGGAGAATGGAAATAAAGTTTTTTAAAGTTTTTTTCTTTTGTTGGGATGATGGAATATAAAATGGGGGCTGTTATTTTATAAATTACCTTTTTCTGAATATTGTCGATCAAGTGTCGGGGGTAATTGTTATTATCGCTCTTTGATTGTCTCCTTTAATTTATAAAAATTCTGCTACTTTCGGCAAAAATAAACTTTCAATTTATAATATTTATATTTTATATACTTCTTCATTAAAAATCCGCAACCTCTTTAAAAATAATTAACAATTTTATTTTAGAAAGGTACATCAACTTAATTAGATACATGTTGTTAGAAAACAATCGACTGCATATAAATCTTCCAATATTATTTCAAAATAGTTCGTGTTCGTTTAAAGTGAAAAGTAAGAAACGTATTTTAATGTGAGAAATAATTAGAATGGTCTTTATTTATAAAAGTTTTATCAGTGAGTGTCTATTTAAATGAAGATTAGAGCCATTAAGAGGCTCATTATCCTTCAGAATAGTGCAAGTTCATTCATTTCGTTAGTGAAAGAATAATTTATCAAAAGATTATATACAGAGAGTGGTTTTATTTTAACTGGCAATTTATTGAAGTCTCCATGTTAATAAATAAATCTATTGAAACAGAACAACAAGCTTTATTAACGAGAACATTTAATATAGGCCACTCTATTTATCAAATCCAATGATTTATTATGATTCATTAAAATCCAGTATGTATTGAGTATGAACCATTTGGTTTAAGCCATACATTGCACGGAAGGAGTTTTTCAATAAGAAAAATTCACGAGAAGAAAGAGTGAGATAATTTTGGTTACATGTCAGAAGAACTGTCATTGCCCTCTCGGTAATCGAACCCATTTAGAAATCGAATCATACGTCAGCGATTTTTTTTAATGAAAGTAATAAGAGAAGGAGGTACACCAAATTTAATTTTTTGGAGAGATATAAAAATAATTACAATTATATTCGAGCTCTGTATATAATATACTATTAGAATAAATTAAAATTTCTTGAAAAGAAAAACTTTATTTTTTAAAAAATATCCGAAAATGAGAGGTAAGGGGGACCCTTTGTATCACTTTACCATTTTTGGACTGGTAATTTTTAGGAGAAATATAAAAATAACCATTATATTCGAGCTCTGTATGTGTATATAATATACTAATAGAATAAATTAAAATTTCTTGAAAAGTAAAACTTTGTTTTCTTAAAAAAATCCGAAAATAAGAGGTAAGGGGGAGGAACTCTTTGTATCACTTTACCATTTTTGGACTGGTTCATAAATTTAATTTTTAGGAGAGATATAAAAATAAGTATTATATTCGACCTCTGTATATAATATAATATTATCAATAGAATAAATTAAAATTTCTTGAAAAGAAAAACTTTATTTTTTAAAAAATATCCGAAAATGAGAGGGAAGGGGGATCCTTTGTATCATCACTTCACCATTTTTGGAGTGGTTCATAAATTTAATTTTTAGGAGAGATATAAAAATAAGTATTATATTCGATCTCTGTATATGTTGAGCTTAAGTTTCGAATTTCGTAGCTCTGAGACTTATGGTTGCGAAACGCAGTGGGGGTACATACGTACATACGCACTGACCAATGGATTTTTCGCCTCTGGGGACCACAATTTCCGGTTTTATGACCTAAACCCGATTTTGAACTATTAAGGGCATCGATTCCTTCCACCTCAGAGTTACAAAATTGAATGAACTTTTTTCATCTCTGAGATACAAGCTTTCAAAGAGTCAGGACCCAGGCTGGCCACCGCAATACTTCCCCATTATATTCTAAGAATATAAATGGGAAAGTAAAACTAGTGAATCTTGTCAATGATAATACATTAAAAATTATTCATTAGTTTTATATTAAAAATGGAACCTTCAATTTATTTTACGGAATGCTTTTTGTAAGTTATATATGGTCTACTCTTCATTTCTTAAAATAGATTTGGCGATCAGTAATTGATAGAATGACCGAAATGTTTTGTTTTTTTCTGGATGAAGGTGCGATTCGGCGACGGGAATGCCTCTTCGTAATGGTCCTCGAGTACCTCTGCACAACCAGCCTGCTCCCCACCTGTTACGCGCTGGTTCACCTGAACGGTTATATCTTCTCGGGGATCCCCGGACCAATCAAAACCCTGCTTTGTTGGCCCTGGCCGTCCTCCTCCACCGATGGCACAATACTCTAGCTGCCCGTGTCCAGAGAATGCACCCCCGGTGGCCTGATGATGAAGTCTTTGCACGGGCTCGTCGTCTTCTTATTGCATCCTTGCAGAGTATCATGACCTATGAATATCTTCCAGCATTACTTGGTGGTAAACGCCGTTTACCCCCTTATACAGGTTACAGACCTGATTTGCATCCCGGGCTGGTTCAAGCTTTTCAAGCAGCTGCTTTTCGATATGGACATACTCTGCTTCCGCCAGGGATCTATCGACGCCAACGGAGTTCCGACAGTGGACTTCTTGAATGCAAGTTCCGCAAGGAGGCTGTAAGACTTTGTTCATCTTGGTGGGACGCACACGAATGGGTGAGTGAGTTTTCTTTATCTTATTATTTACAAAAACAAAAGAATTTCGAATATAAATTCGTCTTCTTTCTTTTTAAATGAAATAACTAAGTTATTTTATTTTTACTAATGCATAACAAATAGAAATTCTTTAGTGTTATGGGATTTTATTTTATTTTGTATTTACTAATTAATTTATCTAATATTTAAAAGGATCATATGGAGTTGTACCAGAATTTAAATCAATCGATTTCGTAGCTCTGAGACTTATGGTTGCGAAACGCAGGGCGGTACATATGATTTTTGGCCCCTTTTTGGCCTCTGGGGACCACAATATCCGGTTTTATGTCACAAATCCGGTTTCCAACTATTAAGGACATCGATTCCTTCCACCTAGAAGTTACAAAATGAAATTAACTTTTTTCATCTCTGAAATACAAGCTCTCAAAGAGTCAGGGCGCATGTTTATTGCGTAATATTTTTGTAGGCCTCAGTACTAAATCCTTGCTGAAAGTTTTCATCAAAAAAGTTTTATTCTTTTTTGATGTGTTTTGAAAAATATAAAATTATATTCTAAGTATAAGAGAAGGGCTGTATGTGTAATGTATGTTGTAAAGTCACGTGATTTGTTTAATCCCGCCATATTTTTTATGATTTCTATTATTTATTTTTTCAAAACTATATCGATTTCCATTTATGTACGATATAATTCTCTATAAAATAATAAAAATTACCTTTAAATTGATTTATAATATTTCAATAAAATTAAATTGTACAGGTCAAATGATTCATTATTTAAATTGGAAAAATAATTATTTTCTTATAGAGCGAAACGAGATTAAATAATAAATGTAAGAATTCCCACCAATAAGTTGCCTTTTACATCTTGAAATACATATTTAATCACCCGGGAGATTTTATTACAAATAATTAAAGTCCTTTCACTCCCCCGCTTCTAGATTGGAATTGTAAATCCTGGTGTAAATGAAACCTTGTATCATTTCATAAGAAAAGGAGATTAGTTAGTCTTTTTGTTTATATATATTATTAAAAAGAAATTAAAAACTAATCTTGCTTTTACCTCTATTTATATAAATAGTAGATAATTTATATAAAAAATATTTGAATTACTTTTAGTACGAGATTTATTTTTATAATTAAAATTATTATTTCTAAGTGAAAGTAGACGACGATAGCCTTAAAAGATTAAAATATAATTTTTTTTTTTACCAAGATGGGGCCAAAATTCTATTGGTCTGTTAGTTCTTATGTAGCGCACTGATATCAGCGACGCCAAGTCATAAAGCAACGAAAATAAGAAACTTGAGCTAGGTAACGGCTTAGAATATTTCTATTTAAAAAAGTAATTTTTAAGAAAAAAATAAAACCGACTTCAAAAAAATTAAATGCAACAAAAAGTGGATTAACTTTAGTAATTTTTTTGACGTTTTTTCGCTTCAGCCATTGTTGCAACAGCTTTCAATCGCTTATTAAGAACTTTTTGTTTTATAAATCTCCCTTATATTTTTTTTTATTTATACAATCACCCACTATATATATCTATATTAAACAGTAACTAAATCAAAATTTCCGTAAGTAAAAGAAAAAAAAAACATTTTCGAATATATCAAATTTTCATGGGTATTGCCATCAATGCGTCGAATAATACTGTTTTTTGTGTTTACAGAAATACTTTATATCAGGTCTTATTGATGAAAGTTGTAATCTCATTTATCCGACTCTGTATTCAGCTTATTGCAGCACTTATTTTTTGTTAATAAGTAAGTTGAGAATTCAGCAAGCATTTGTAGCAAATGGGAAAAGAGAATTAAAACAGTTGTCTGGGTCAGCTGTGAATAAAACTATACCAAAATTTTGCCAAAGCCATCATTTTATAGGCTCTCTGCAGTGAAGAATCTGAAGTCCTTTCGATAAAATTTTCATAATCCTGGTGTAAAAAAGGAGGCTAGCTTTTCACTAACAACAAAAGGATTTTTCACACAGGAATTATTTTCCAGTTTTTTGAAATTATCATCAGTGAAATATTGTTCGATTGATTTATTCAGACATTCCGGTTTTGGTATTTGACTGGTATTTAGATCTATACTCTCTTCTTCCAAAATGTCCTTCATAGCTGGAAAACACTCGAGATCTCTGCGATTTACACAAATAATCCAAAACTGCACCTTCCCTTTGAACGCCAGAATTTGTTCACCTGCCGTGAATTTTTTTGCGGAACCCTTGGCGAGTTTTCATGGAACCCCAGGGTTCCGCGGAACACACTTTGAGAAACACTGCTCTAGCATTAACTTTTTGCTAATATTGTCACGAAACAACTACCTTAAAGAAGACAATAAAAGAGTGGGTCTTCTGTTGAAAAACAAATTATTTTTCCAGCAGAAGACACTCTTTTATTGTCTCCATTAATTTATAAAAATTCTGCTACTCTAGGCAAAAAGAAACTTACAATATTTATATTCATGAAATATAGCCTTACTATTCGTCTTGGTTTAACCGGGACTGTCTCAGTTTAGGTTATTTTATTGTCATTTTGTTTGTCATTGGACATATACCATAGATTTCGATAAGGACAGGATGGGGGCGTAAATTAGGAGTGTCGCGATGATTTCAAATAAGTGAGAATGTGAAAGTCTTGTGGTGCCCACACGAGTTGATTTACGAAATTTCCCGACTTTCTATCAATAACTGCTAATTGTAAAAACAGTATTGCACACTGAGACCTCTATGGACCGGGGGTAGAATAGGTCCATAGTATCCTCTGCTTGTCGTAAAAGGCGACTAAAAGGGGTTGGACGTGAGGCTAAAAAGCTCACTACGTAAAAAAAACCTCCCATTCATGGAAGCAAAAGTATTTGCTTCCATTCAACAGGGAGAAGAATATTAAGACACCTAGATAAAACAAAAATAATATATTAAGATTCTAAAGAAAAAAAAGAAGCATATTTCTTCTTTAAGAAGTGAAGTTTCTCATATAAGAAACTTGGATTATATGTTTACTTGGCTGCTTCGCAGCCAAGTAAACATAATACATTCTAACGTTCGATCTGAGAGTAGCAAAACCGCCTGGTTTTCATTGGGAGTCGCCTCTCCCTAAGTAAGTTCTTTGACTTCTTACTAATAGAAATTTGGAACTCATATATATATTTCATACATGCATTGGATGCAAACGCCTCCTCTGATGCAATTTTTAATCAGTTCATAAAAATTTATTCAGGAATTATATTAAAATCCCACTCAGAATTTTAAACAATAGAATTTTTGGCAAATTTTAAATAAAATAGAATCAGAATTGATTCTAATATAAGAGAGAAAAACTTTTTTAAATTAATTCGCTTGACAATGATCAACTAATAAACATATCAATTAAACAATCAAATGTCAATTTTCAAATTTAAATTGCAACAATGGGAATGTTTGAATTCAAATTTGTCTTATTTTAACTGAATTTTGAATAAAAAAAATTTCAATTAAATTAGATATAGGTACTGAAAGAGCTTAGGAATGGGGGTGCAATAAATCATAAATCATATAATAATTTTCTGGTCTGGTGTTGGTGCGAGGTGAAACATATTTTAATAAATCGTATACATCAATATCGGAATAACATAGACCAATTTAGAAAAGCGTTTCATAAAGATTTTTGAATGGGTCAAATTGTATTTTGATTTCGTTGCTTATGACCCTCTATTATGGGGCCGCCTGATTCAGCGATCTCTCTGTTTCATAGCACGGGTCGGCCCTGCGAAAGGACATTCATATAGGCTAATTTCCGGGCGCGGCCGGCGTCCCTTCCTTGGCTAATTGCATTAGGCCACTTCTAGATCAATCAAAAAAGTTAAGCACTCTTAATCAGTTCATAGACCAATTCCTAAAGGGTTACCGTTCTCTGGAAAATTTCGAAAAATATTTTTTTTTTTTTTTTATTAATTATATTTTATTATTTTTTACAAATAATTAATTAATCATCAATCATCAATTATTAAATAAATATCTTTAAAATGTCAATCAATATTTATTTGATTATGTATATAACGTCATATTTATTCTCATTTCACTGGTATCCCCAAGTTTATTTATTTATTTATTTCTAATTGTCTATACGTTCTGTTAATTTATTTGATTTAAGAAATGAAATTCACCACGTTTTCGGGAAAATTAAAATTGTATAAATATATATGTATTATATCTTTTAGATATGGTTATATTTTTTTTTATTTATTAAAAACATTGTATCTGTAGGGCCATCTAGACCCTTTAATGTACAATTTTAGGCCGATTTAATTACATAAAAATTAATTAATATAATACAAAATGTAAAACAAGAAAAACGGAAAAAGCTAATATAACAAGCAAGAAAAATTCAAAAAGGAAAACATATGATACATAATAATTATATGAAATAAAAATAATAAAAATACAATATTATATAGAAAGAGAGTAAAAAAAATAAAAATAACAACATATAGGATACAAAAACAAAAAATCCCAATCTTCCTCAAGTTTTTTAAATTAGTTGTTATTTATTAATACAAAACAATTTTTTTTTATAATGATATTGATACAAAAAGAAGTTGCACCAAAAAGGTACAACCTCTGTAGTCCGCGGTGGACCCCTGTATCGTGAAAATAAGAAGAGATTCAGGCATTGGGTAGAAGTCGAATGTGGATGTGGGTCTTGAAAGATTGAAGGTTATAAGTTGCTGAGAAGACGGTCGGAGGAAGAGAGTTCCATTCTCTAGATGTCATAGGGATCAACGAATTGGCGAATGCGTTTGTTCGGTTAGTATCCAATTTAAGCTCGTAGGGGTGTTGAATCTTAGAAAATCACGTATTTCGCGGAAATGATTCCTTTGGAGGAGTTATTGATTTTATCTCGTCAGAACAAGAGCCATAGTAATTTCCATAAATCAACTGATGTGCTCACTACGCTACTTTCCCATTTTCGAAATTCGAAACTTAAGCTTCGAATTTCGTATCTCTGAGACTTATGGTTGAGATACATATGTAGATACATACGTACATACATGCGTACATATGTACGCACTGATCAATGGATTTTTCGCTCCTTTTTGACCCCTGGAGACCATAATTTCCGGTTTTATGTCCTAAACCCGATTTTCAACTATTAAGGGAATCGATTCCTTCCACCTAGAAGTTACAAAATGAAATTAACTTTTTTCATCTCTGAGATACAAGCTCTCAAAGAGTCAGGACCCAGACAGGCCATCGCAATACTTCAGCATTATATTCCATGAATATAAATGTGAAAGTAAAAAGAGAAAAATCATATACAAACATGATAGCTCAATAAAGAAAGGTTGTAGAAAGTTATTTTTTATCCCGAATATAGTATTTTCAAAATACCACTAGAAATTTTTTCTAAGACGCCTATCTGTTTTTTATATCTAATCTGAATTAAATCTCTCGATTTTTAGGTCGGAGCTGGCTCGCTGGAAGAGCTCCTTCTTGGGATGACCTCTCAGCTAGCAGAGGCTGAAGATACGGTCCTTTGTCAGGATGTTCGTGACAAGCTATTTGGTCCAATGGAATTCTCACGACGAGATTTAGCAGCCTTAAATGTAATGCGAGGTCGGGATAATGGTAAGTTTATTGATCATTTCTAAAGAGGTGCCGGTTTTAGGTGTAATATATTGATTTAATATAAAAATGAAAAATTTAAAACACTAGGACGTGTTTTACAAATAATAGTACTTGTTTTTATTTGAGAAACGCAATCTAGTATTTTAACTTTTTAATTTTTATACTACCATAAGTCAATTTTAATCGATAAGTTTACAATATGAAAGATTTCAATTTGCCGATGGTAATAGATTCAAATTTTCTTAGAAAATCATAAGACGGTGTCATCTATTAAATCCGATGGAATGTATTATTTTTAATTATATTTCAGAGGGGTTGTTTTTCACCCCTTTAAAAATATTCCATTCCATCGGATTTAATAGATGACACCGTCTTATGATTTTTTAAGAAAATAAGTTTACAAATTGAAAATAGTAATTACTGAGGGGTGAACCGCGACCTAAAATTGTGTACACCTACTTCCACTTCCACTTCCAAGTAGAAGACAATAGATGACAATAGATTATCTAATGAATTCGAAAGTAATTCCAAAAAATAATTCCAAAGATGGTGTACATCTAATTCCAATCGCGGTTCACCCCTCGGTAATTACTTATATCATAACTAGAGTAAAAATTCAAAATTATTAATTTCTTTATTTGAATAAAGAATCCATAAGAATCTAAAAAAAAAAAAGAAAAAAAATGGAATTTAAAAAGATATAGTATAGTTATACTCGAGGGGTAAAGCTTGTTCCACTTGTACTTCCAAATATTTCCAATTACTTCCAAATATTTCCAAATACTTCCAAATATTTCCAAGTACTTCCAAATATTTCCAAGTACTTCCAAATATTCCCAAGTACTTTCAAATATTTCCAAGTACTTCCAAATATTTCCAAGTACCCAAAATACTTCCAAAGAAGTGTACACCTACTTCCAATCGCGGATCACCCCTCGGTTATAATTAAGTAATTTTTTTTTATAATTATACTGATACAAGAAGAAGTTGCACCTGTAATCCGCGGTGGACAGAGGAAGAGAGTTTCATTCTCTAGAAGTCATAGGGATAAACGAGTTGGCGAATGGGTTTGTTCGGTTAGTATCCAATTTAAGCGCGTAGGGGTGTTGAGTCTTAAAAAATCGTGCATAGGTACTTACTATTTTTAATTTAAAAAGGGAAAATATTTTTTTTTCAGAAATAATTTAAAGAATGCGTCTTCTTAATATAATTTTTAATATTAATATTTTCATACGTTTGAGGCTATAGTTTCCAAGTTAATATAAATTTTATTATAGATCGTAGATATATTATTCAATCTAATTTTAATACTTCTTCCGTTCAAAGATCGAAGCTCGCCGGTCGAATGAGATACTGAATACGACCAAAATTTTCATTTTTTTTTTCTTATTTGTGTTTAGAAATGTTTTTTTTTTGTTGGCTTTTCGGTCTTTTTAGCCAATTTACGATACTAAATACTTTCTTAAAATTTGTCTCTACCCCGGGGTCAGGTTTTAGCCGGATGCCTCGAGTCCGATTCGAACCCGGGTTCACTTGGTTAGCAGGCTGACATGCTAGTCTACCCGACCCCCCTTAGACATGCTTAAAACTTTCAAAAATGTCATTTCTAAGCAGGATTATCTGTATGAATATCTGTATTTTGACACCCCCTTTATGCCACGAAAGAAAGATTGTAAAAAAGTTAATTCTGGTGTCAAACTGTTTATTTGTATTTCCAAAAAGAAGAACTGATTTGATTTGGATTTCAAAATTTCCAGAAGAAATGAATCATTGTAATGGGAGCTTTTGAATAGTTGTAGCTATTACGTGGAAATGTTACATGCTTGTATCCACAAATTGCACTTTGGTGCCAAATTTCTGCTTTCTAACTCGTCCGTTTTATACATTTTTATTTTTTATGATTAAGATTAGCACAGAGCCTGATTACTGTTCAGTGAAAAAAAATTAATAAATTACACAAATTTGTAGATAGCGTATCAAGTTTTAAAAAGTATACACTTTTTCATTCAATTCACAATTAAGATTGGATGTAATTTAAATATCCTTGGGAAATATTTTTATTATACTTTTGTCTCAAATAAATCAAAATATTTATATAAACAGAAGACACAAACTTAATTTATACCTTTGAAATTAAAACCTGACCTATTCTCTCGGGTAAAATTTAATTGAAATTTTTTTTTAGAATTGTTAATTACATAGTGAAAATTTTAAACGATTATTATAATTTTAATTCTTGTTTGGAAAGCCAAAGGCGACTATTAGGATTAGCACAGAGGCTGGTTGCTCACTTAGCCATTGCATGCACAGGCGACATTCAATGACTCAATTTGTCTCAGGACAGGAAAGCTTTCGACATTGCCTTTGCAAACACAATCATTCACTTTGATTACTAGACAAATTTACCACTTTCCTGGACTAGCTAAATTGAAAAGTCGATTGATTCAAATAAATTCTACTTTATTTATATTTATTTCAAAAGGATATATGTATACATGTAACAGGATAGATATTTTATCTACACGTAACTGCAAAAAGATATGCAACGATTACTAGACAAATTTACCTACTAGCTAAATTAAAAATAGACAATAGACACATCATTCGAATATTATTTTTATTCTAGGGCCTCCACATCTCCCCTTATAGCCCTCTGATCCCCCCGCCCCTGATCCATTTTATCATTACCTACTTTAATTTAACTGAAAAAATATTTTCTTTCAAGTACATTTTATATCATACATTGAAAATGTATTAAGAGTAAGTAAATCTTTTAAATTTGTAGTTGACATATATTACAGTTTAAAATATTTAAAAAAAAAACTAAAAAACAGGCTTCAACAAACTATAAAATAATGTAATAAACATAAAGTCAAAAAGTGTGGGGCGCAGAAGCGACAGGATCGAATTTCATGTCAGTAATCATCGTTTCGTTTCATTTGGTTTTTTTAACAATTTTCTTACTCTAATTTCTGAATTTATCATTGAAATATTTTTTAATTGGACTTATTTTGACCTGGCAATGAAGCCCTTATTCCGTAGGGGTAGTTGGTGCATCAAAATAAGGGTTAATAATATTATTTTCTAAAAAATTTTAAAATTTGTATCCGGCACGCAGAACCAAACAGGAGTGTACTTTAATCTCCCTCCAAAATAATTTTTATCGACTTTTTAGAAACAAAAAATCTGACTGCTCTAAGAGTAGGTGAAATGAAAAATTTCTTTAAGCTGCAACAGAATCGAGTTTCATGTCACGAGTCAACGTTACGTTTCATTTGATTTTTTCAACAATTTTTCTTACTTTAATTTCTGAATTTATCATTGACATATTTTTTAATTTGACTTATTTGACCTGGCAATGAAGCCCTTATTACGTAGGGGTAGTTGGAACATCAAAATAAGGGTTAATGAAATTATTTTCTTAAAAAATTTTAAAATTGTATCCGGCACCCAGGACCAAACAGGAGTGTACTTTCCTCTCCCTCCAAAAAAATTTTCATCGACTTTTTAGAAAAAAAAATCTGATGTAAGAGGAGGTGAAATGAAAAATTTCTTTAAGCTACAACAGAATCGAGTTTCATGTCATGAGACAACGTTACGTTTCATTTGGTTTATTCAACAATTTTTCTTGCCCTAATTTTTGAATTTATCATTGAAATATTTTTTTAATTTGACTTATTTAGGCCTGGCAATGAAGCCCTTATTACGTAGTGGTAGTTGGAGCATCGAAATAATGGTTAATAATATTATTTTCTTAAAAATTTTATGTATTATTGTATACTTATTATATTTATGTATTTATTGAATCCGGCACCTAGGACCAAACAGGAGTGTACTTACCTCTCACGTCAAAAAAATTTTCATTGACTTTTTAGCAGCAAAAAATCTGACTGCTCTAAGAGTAGGTAAAATGAAAAGTGACCTAGAAAACCTCACTCATAGTAAATTAATATCTCACAAATTATTTATTTACTTTTATTGCTATTAGTTGTGTCAACTCATTCGATCTGTATGGTTATATGTTATCTATAACATTATCACTTAGATATTTTTAATTAATTTTATAAATTTTCCTAACCTAAGTATAGGTACTTACTTCAATTTTTATCTATAATCAACTTACCTAGTTTTAATTTTGAAATCAAAATAAAACACTACTTTTTATTTGACATTGAAATACTTCCCTAGGCAAAATTTGGGCCTCCTTTCCTCTTGTGCCCATTTAAAGATTTGTACAATTTTTCGACACTTATCTACCCCAAATGCCTTACAGAATTAATGAAAGTTCTCATACAAGTACCTATTGAGTTTTTTTTTTACTTTTTTTTAATGAAATTGTAATCTTTTCATTCCATCTAAAACTCTTGTTAAATATTACTTATGATTGTTTCAGACTTAAACAATAACATCATCTAAAGATTAATCTATATTCTTAAAGAAAAAAAAATACTTTATTATTAGAAAGCTGCCCACTATAAAAGAAAGCTTAGAGATATGAGATTAAATTGCATTTTATAATTCATACTATTTTATCCTTAGGAAAAAAAACAGACAGACAAATAAAAAACACTAGTCGACGTTTCAAATTTATTTTTTTCAATTCTTTATTAATTACACTCACTGAAGAAAAATGCAATTCATATTAAAAATGGTTTGAAAACATAGTAGTCTGAAAAAAATCTGCTGTGTTGTTAATATAATCTGCAAGAATATGTATATGTACTTTAATAGCTTAATATATAGAAATTTCCTGAAGGGATAATTCGTGAGGTTAATCTATGAGCCCACAAGGTGGTGATTCTCAATATTTAAATTAATAAAGTAAAGGGAGTGTAGTTTCACAATGAATGAAATAAAACTCAAAGTGGTTTACACAGACACAATATATTTCGGGTTATATACAGATTAAAAACTGAAGTAAACTCCTGAAGATGGGCTAATAACCCGAAATATATTGAGTCTGTATAAACCTCTTTTTATTTCATTCATTGTGAAACTACACTCCCTTTACTTTAATAATTAATATCATGTTTCAGTTAAAACCCACACCACTTTAAAAATTAAAAATTCTCTTTGCCATTTGACACATTTTAGTCAAGATATCATAATTATTTCAGTAACCTAGGCCTTTTTTTGTCTTTAAAATCTTTAAACGTCTCTATCTCCGTAAATAATGGTCTGAGAGCCTCGAGGGTGAACCGCGATTGGAATTAGGTGTACATCGTCTTTGGAATTATTTGGAAATACTTTGGAATTCATTAGATAATCTATTGTCATCTACTTGGAAATGAAAGTGGAAGTGGAAGTAGGTGTACACGATTTTAGGTCGCGGTTCACCCCTTGGAGAGCCTTAAAATAATCGAATTTATAATATTTTTTAAAATTTTTAAAAAATTACAAAAAACTCCCTACAAACACATAGATATTAATGAAACCCACTTTTCCCAAGGTACCTTGAAACGTAAAAATCTGAAAAATCTTAGCAGATAATTAGCTAATATACCTATAATTCTAAAAATTATTACTGCATTAATCGTATGAAATCATTTTGAGGTTCCCTTCGAAAGTAAAATAAGTCTCTATTATGCCTCTTTCTCCGTCAGAACATTGTAGATCGATAATAAAAAATATACCATTGAAATTTACAAGCTATACGTATTTCTAAAAATTTTCCATGGTTTCGCACACTTTTTTTAATCAAAATAGTTTCAGCCGCTTTTGAGATATTTCGAAAAAAAGAAGCAAAAAACCCACTTTTTCATGCACGATTACAATACTTGACCATGTCACACTATCATCGCCCTAAGCAATACCCCCCCCCCCCTGGTTGCGAATGTATTTTATGAATGGCCCCTTAGTTATTTCATTATAGAAATTTATTTATTCATTATACAAAAATACAAAAAAAAAAATACTTTAAATAGATATACATACATATGAATAAAAATTTGTTCATGACTTTTGGTTTTCTTGGTGTCTTACTCCTATTTCTTCAATCTTCCTCTGGACCCTCGTCTTTCTTCTTGATCTTCTCCAGTAGTCCGTCGTCTATTTATCCCTTAAACCCACCAGTCTTGCATATTCATCCCCAAAGAATGGGCCCCTTAGTATGAACATCTGCTGTGTTGTTAATATAATCTGCAAGAATATGTATATGTACTTTAATAGCTTAATATATAGAAATTTCTGAAGGGATAATTCGTGAGGTTAATCTATGAGCCCACAAGGTGGTGATTCTCAATATTTAAATTAATAAAGTAAAGGGAGTGTAGTTTCACAATGAATGAAATAAAACTCAAAGTGGTTTACACAGACACAATATATTTCGGGGTTATATACAGATTAAAAACTGAAGTAAACTCCTGAAGATGGGCTAATAACCCGAAATATATTGAGTCTGTATAAACCTCTTTTTATTTCATTCATTGTGAAACTACACTCCCTTTACTTTAATAATTAATATCATGTTTCAGTTAAAACCCACACCACTTTCCCTAAGTAAAACTCAATATTTGAAGAAAATATAATTATATTTTTTATTTTTTATTTATTTCCATCAAATGAGAAATAGTTTCAGCTCTCTCAATAAGCCATTAATAGTCTCTAATTCGACATTACATTGCTAAGAAGTACATCTTTTGTCAGCAATGTAATGTCGAATTAGAGACTGATAATGGCTTATTGAGAGATCTGAAACTATTTCTCATTTGATTGAGATAAATAAAATAGAAAAAATATCATTATATTTTCTTTAATTATTGAGGATCACCAACTAACTTGTGGGCTCATAAATTAGCCTCACAAATTTTTTCTCCGGAAATTTCTATATCAGTAAAAATCTTAACTTTGGATTTTCCATAAAAACAAGATTACTCTGATCTGATTATTGTGGAATGGAAATTAAAAAAAAATGTTTAAGGAAATATTTTCATCTTTGTAAAAAATCGAATTTACCATATAATAACCCGATAGTTATTAAATAATGCAGGGTAATATTAAACTTTCCGATTTGTTAAACTAGGTTTGCCTGATTACAACACTTTGCGTCAAGCTTATCACCTGCCGGCTGTCGAAACCTTCGAAGAGATTAATCCATCGTTATTTCAAAAACGACCTGACATATTGAACACAGTGAAGGAGGCATATCAGGGACGGGTCAACAATATCGACGCCTATGTTGGAGGAATGCTCGAATCTGTAGGAAACCCAGGACCGCTCTTTTCAGCCGTCATCATCGAACAGTTTACGAGACTTCGGGATTCAGATCGTTTTTGGTTTGAAAATATGGATAATGGGTGAGTGAGACAATTTCTAAAGGGAGTTCGAGGCTGCTTATCTATCTGTTTGATCTACGAAAAAATCTTTTGTATTTCTTCAGAGTGACAACTTCTGTATACCAAATTAAAAAAATTAATAATGAGTTTAATTTCAAATAAAAATCTTTGTTTTAATAATATTAATAAAAAGATTATTGAGATAAATTTATTCTCATTATAAAAGCAAAAACGATTTCAACAAATAGAGCTAGAATTCTACAATAGTGCTTTTGTCATATTCTGTTGGCAGCAAATTATTTTTTATTTATACATTTATGAATAACTAATTAACTAGACTGTCAAATCTATTGAAAAATGTATCATTCGATTTATAAAAGTTGAATTAGTGATCTATATAAATTTATTGAAATTAGTATAATTTGTATAGAAGTTATGCCCTTTTAAAAACTCGGTCCATTTACTTCCATTTTCAAAAGACAATTTTCAATAATTTATTTCTCGGTAATGAGACAGACGATCAACTTCAAATTTCGAGAAAATGCATCAATGATTCGATGGTAAAATAATTTTTTTATAAAAATGATAAACAGTCCCGAACAATCTTAAGCCTGATCTACAGGGCACATAAATATTTCTCCTTAAACATTTGAAAACTTATATTCACTCGAACTATGTAGTTATGAACACAGAGTTGGCGATCAGACTGGGCTACGAGAGTATTCAATTGTAATAATTAAAATTAATTACTATGTAGTTATCATATCAATCAATACCTTAGAGCAAAGGATCCCAAACTGTGCCCCGCGGCCTGTTCACAGGTGCGCCTCGAAACTTAATAATTAATTGAAGCAAGATATTTGGCCTAACTAGACAAAAAACAAAGTGCAAAGCTAAAAATTTATTTATTATTCATTTTTATTTCTTACTTACGATTAGACATACATAAACCGAAAAATTTAACATTGACACCCTCGAAAAAATCTGAAATAGCATATATTCAAACGGTCCCCCCTGTGGTCCAAATTTTTGATTTTCATAGAAAAATAAAATATTAATTTTTAAAATATTTTTATCGATTTTAATATAGGAGTATTTAGAGTGAAGAAATTACGTATTTGTTTTGATATAAAGCGAAAAAATTTAATTTTGAAACCCTCGAAAAAATCTGAAATGTATACAAAGGGTCCCTCCTGTGGTCTAAATTTTTGATTTTCATAGAAAAATAAACTATTAATTCTCAAGATATTTTTATTTTTCTCGAAAAAATCTCAAATTAATACAAAGGGTCCCCCTTGTGCTATCAATTTGAGATTTTCATAGAAAAATTAAGTATCAAATCCCAAGATATTCTTATTAATTCTAATACAAGACTATTTAGAGATCAAATACGATATTTGTTTTGATAAATGTACTTTTTCTTAGGATAAAATTTTAATTGAAAAAATGCGCCGCTACTCCGAAAATTTTAGGAACCCACTAAAGTATCGATATATGCGGTCTCTGTTTATTTATTCGCCTATTGCTGTAATTTTCAGTGTTCTTTTTGTTTTTGTACGTCGGTCTTATTAAGTTAATAAAAGTCTAATTAAAGGATGTTTTGATCTAATTCTTTATAATGTTATTAATTTAAGAAGTCTGACATACAAAAACAACAAGAACACTGAAAATTACAACATAGACGAATAAATAAAAATACAGCGCATATATGATAACTACATAATAATTAATTTTAATTAATACATTCTCCGCCTTCAAAATTATAGCTTATAGCTTAGACCATGAAATATATAGACACGCCCTGTTGTCGATTTGGTGAGGCCAACATCAACTAGAGAATGTGACGTCATCTGTAGGTAGGAACACACAGAAATAGCATGGCCACTATAGGAATTATTATACATTGAGATACATTTATCGTAGTTTAGATTATTTATTTTGGATTCCAATAATCGCAAATTAATATTATATTAATATTACCAAAATATTTATGCGAGAACGTGACGTCATCTGTAGGCGATGTTGGCCTCACTTCACTCTGTGTGGAGACTAGCAGAAGGCGTGTCTATATATTTCATGGTCTAAGGTTTACAGTCTTCAAATAAGGTAGTTTTTTTACATTAACGTTAAGGTCGTCCCGAGTACCGATACTCAGCATAACAATTATAATAATAATAATAATATTTATACTATTAACATCAATTCATCTAAGAATAACTAAATGATGAAGAAAAAACATTTTCAAACATTATTGTTAGGTAATTACATTTTTTTTGAATAATGAAATTTTTTCTTCTCGTAGATGGGGGAGGATTGAAAAAAATATTTTTATTATAGTTAATAAAAGATCTTAATAGCTCGGATTATTAATTAACCACAATAAAAATTAAATTATAATATCCTATAGAGTAATAAAATTATAAAAAAATTATATATATTTCTCATATTTCAAACATTTTCTCAAGCCTTCTAAAACTTTTTCTATTATTTATCTAGATCGTAACATTTTCAATAGATTATAATTAATTTAATGAGGTCTCTTTTTCTATTACTTTTTTAATTAATTTTTTTATCCTTGCAAAATAAGTCCCTCATGTGAGGAAGTCCTTGTTTTTATATTTTTGAAAATTTTATATGTACAATACATATCTCTGAACTAATTTAATATCAACTAGCTAATCTTGTAGTACCCCAAAATTCAGTTACGCGACCCATAGTTTAAGGAGGTTCGTGACTGTTTATTATTTTTATAAGAAAATTCTCAAATTTTTACCATCGAATCATTGATGTATTAAATATTTATTTCCGAAATTTTAAGTTGATCGTCTGTCCCATTAGAAATAAATTATTGAAAATTGTCATTTTAACATGGAATTAAATGGATCGAGCTTTTAAAAGGGCTATAACTTCCATACAAATTATAGCATTTTCAACAAATTTATATATATCGATAATTCAAATTTTATTAATCGAATGATACATTTTTCAATAGATTTAACAGTCTAGTTAATTAGTTATTCATAAATGTAAAAAATAAAAAGTTATTTGCAGCCAACAGAATATAACAAAAGCACTAGTGTAGAATTCCAACTTAATTTCTTGAAATCGTTTTTGTGTTAAATAAATGTTTTTATAATGAGACAAAATTTGTGTCCCGAACTCCTTTAAGAAGCATTGTTCTAAAGTTCGATGTTTTTTGTTGTTAAATAAAAATCTCCAAATTTCTTGTTAAGATGAGTAATATAAAATGAAATAGAAATAATAGAACAAAGAAGTAAAAAAGAAATTTATTGTTATATAAGAAAAGTTTAATAAGGAAATGTTAACCGAAAAATAGTAATTTAATAATGACGATTCTACACATATTAGGCAAATGTATTATTAAACTGGCATTTATAAATGAATGATACATAAAATAATTTCATACGTTAGAAAACAATTTAAATTATTATACAGCGAGTATATATGTGCATATATATATTTATTCCGATTATTCATTCAGGGATTTCCGCAAGCCATTGCAGATCTTCTGCCTCCGGGTCGGCGCTTTCTCTCTGGTTCGTGACATGCTTGGCCAATTGGATTAAACTACAAGCATATTTTTGATTGCGCCATTGAATCCTTATCAATTTACTTAGGGTCAGTTGTATGTTGGTTTATAAAGTTTTTGTTAAAGTTGACAAAGGGTAAAACCTTGGAGTTCACCTTGTGCCCAGATGAAAGTGCGTGTCATCTGATTGGCCATCCGGCCGGGCGCAAGGTGAATTCTCAGGTTCCATCCTTTGTCAACTTTAACAAAAGCCTTACAAACCGACATACAACTGGCCCTTAGTGTACTTTTTATCGGGGCCGGCTGTTTGTAAGGCCAAGGGAAAAAGTTATTAGTGGGGACCAAAAATTCTGAAAATAAAATTCGTTTATCTATTTATTTATTTTTTATTTACAATTTATTTAAATGTACAAATTTTTTATTTAACATCCACAAATTCAATTCTTAAATGTATAAACTTATAAAGCCCCAAGTAACACAATGTTTCAAACTATATAGTAACTACATAGTGTTTATATAGATTTCGTGAATCTATATAGGCACTATATAGTTTCTATATAGTTTGAAACATTGTGCTACTAGGGGCCGTTAATATATAAAATTTTTGTAACTTATTGATAGGTACTTGAATTTTTGATTCTTTAATAATCTTTAAAAACTTTTAACATATAAATATTACTTAATTCATGGGTTCCCAAACTACTTTACCGAATCAAGGCGCCTTTTTTCAATTAAAATTTTTCCATGGCGCCCTACCCTAAGAAAAATTACTTAATATATCAAAACAAATACCGTATTTGGTCTCTCTAAATACTCTTGTATTAGAATCGATAAAAATATCTTGGAAATTAATACTTTATTTTTCTATGAAGATCTAAAATTCAGACCACAGGGGGGACACCTTGTATACATTTCAAATTTTTTCGGTTTATATCAAAACAAATACCTTATTTGATCTCTATAAATACTCTTATATTAGAATCGATAAAAATATCTTGGAAATTAATAGTTTATTTTCTATGAAAATCTAAAATTCAGACCACAGGGGGGACCCTTTGAATATATAATATTACAGATTTTTTCGAGTGTGTCAAAGTTAAATTGTTTCGCTCTATGTATGTCTAATCCTAAATAAGAGATAAAAATGAATAATAAATAAATTTGTAGCTTATCACTTTGCTTATTGTCTAGTTAGGCCAATTGTCTTGTTTCAATTAATTATGAAGTTTTGCGGTGCACTCCGGGGCTCCCGCGGCGCACAGTTTGGGAACTTCTGGCTTAATTCAATATCTAGGCAAAGGAGCAACTTCATTGGAAAATTCTAAATCCCTTATCCTGTATCGACTAGTTACCCAAGTGTAGCTTACTGTGTTTCTAAAAGTTCTTTTTTATTTTTAAAAGTTTACAAAATATATAGGTATATTCCTATATTTATTATATATTATACATTTTTTACTCTATTATTATATTTTATAATTCTAAAATATTATTTTCAATATCTGACTATATATTTTTCTGTTTTTTTGCAGAATGTTTTCTCTTGAAGAGGTTACTTGGCTGAAAAATCTCACTTTATGGGACATTATTGTTAACGCAACCGATATTCGTTCCCAGGAGATTCAACGACATGTATTTTTTTGGCACACTGGTGATCCATGCCCACAACCAGAACAACTTAACGCTTCGAAATTGGCACCATGCCCTTATTTAAAAGGCTATGATTATTTTGATGGCTCAGAACTTGCCTATATCTATGCATGTCTTTTGCTTGCTTTCGTTCCTATTGTATGCGCCGGAGTGGGATATTGTGTTGTGAAATTGCAAAATCGTAGAAGACGTAGACTGAAAGCCCGTCATGAAAGCACAGCTTCAGCCACAGATCCTGCTGCCGGAATTGTAGACAAAATGGTAGTCCGTGAATGGCTTCATGCCAACCATAGGCGATTAGTGAAATTACGATTTGGACCTGAGGCTGCTTTGCATACAGTCGACCGTAAAGGAGAACGACTCAGAACCGTATCTTTTAGACAACAAGATGCAATTGCCATAGATGAATCTTTAGGTACTGAAAAAAGGCCAGTGATTTTATTAAGAGTCCCTCGTGATCATGACCTGGTTTTAGAATTCGATGGCCTTTCTGAACGAAGAAAGTTTTTAACAAAATTAGAAGCGTTTCTCGCCGGACATAAAAAAAGATTGGTAACATCACAAACACCTCGAGACACACTATTAGCAAATGCAGAAACGAGAGAGAGACGTCAGCGTCGATTAGAGCATTTTTTTCGCGAAGCATACGCTTTGACTTTTGGCCTTAAACCTGGTGAACGTCGAAGAAGAGCTTCTTTAGATGAAGATGGAGTAATGCGCACCTCTCTTTCTGCTGGTGAATTCGCTTCGGCGCTTGGAATGAAAGCTGATGCACTTTTTGTAAGAAAAATGTTCAACATTGTAGATAAAGATGGAGATGGAAGAATTTCATTCCAAGAATTTTTAGACACTGTAGTATTATTTTCTCGCGGGAATACTGATGATAAACTTCGGATTATCTTTGATATGTGTGATAATGATCGGAACGGTTTAATTGATAAAGGTGAATTGAGCGAAATGCTTCGTTCATTAGTGGAAATTGCAAGAACTACGTCACTTTCCGACCGTCAGGTTACAGAGCTTATTGACGGGATGTTTCGGGATGCCGGACTTCGTGCAAAAGAATCGCTCACTTACCAGGATTTTAAATTGATGATGCGCGAATACAAAGGCGATTTAGTTGCTGTTGGACTGGATTGTAAAGGCGCGAAACAAAATTTTCTTGACACTTCCACCAATGTGGCTCGCATGACGTCATTCGCGGTGGATCAAACAAATGGAGACTCGCGACATCGTGGCATTCTTAGGCATTGGGATGTCCTCACAACATATTTAGAAGAAAATCGTCAACATATATTTTATCTTTTTGTTTTTTATGTAGCTACTGTAGCTCTCTTTGTTGAGAGATTTGTAACTTATTCATTTCTTGCCGAACATACTGATCTAAGACATATTATGGGTGTCGGGATTGCCATTACCCGAGGAGCTGCGGCTTCCCTTAGTTTTTGCTACGCTCTACTTTTACTCACCATGTCCAGAAATTTACTAACGAAACTAAAGGAGTTTTCAATTCAACAATATATACCACTAGATGCTCATGTACAATTTCATAAAGTAGTCGCATGTACGGCTCTATTTTTTTCTCTGCTTCACACGGTGGGCCACGTAGTCAATTTTTATCATGTCTCAACGCAGCCAGTGGAGCATCTGCGATGTTTAACTGCAGAATTGCATTTTCCTTCAGATTATCGACCCACAGTCGCCTATTGGCTCTTTCAAACTGTAACAGGTAAATTTCTTTTTTTTTTAATAAATTTATATTTTAGAGAAAATATCATCTACTAAATTCTTGCTGTTAAAGATGTTTCTATTACATATCAGAAGGGTATATTCACCTCTTCGAGAAATGAACCCTTTGGGCAAATGGCTGGCCCTTGAGCAAAACCCAATCTGACATTTATAATATTACATATACATATAAAACTTTTTTAATCAAACATTTAATCTTCATCAGTAAAAAATATCGTAGCCAAGTGAATCTAAAGCTAAACATTTAGGCAAACCATATAAGTTTAAATAGAAAATATATCAGGGAAAATTTTAAACTCTTGAAGTTAAATTGAGTAAAATTTTTTTGGCAATCGGGTTCAACCCCCGAGAGGTGAATACATCACTTCTAACATACAATAAAAATTATACATAACAGCTCAGATTTAGTAGATGACAATCTGTCGTGATTTTATAATTTTTAAAGAGTTAAGTGTCGGTTTTAGGTGAAACATTTTTAAATAATCAGTAAGTAAAATTTCAAAGTAGGTTTTACAAAACAACAACAACATTTTGTGAAACCTGCCTTGAAATTTTAGTTACTGATTCTCGTGATTTTCTTTACGAATCTAAGTCTGCTACTATCGGAAATTTGAACTTTTATATTAATGTATATTAAAGTGTACATTAACATATTATTATGCTTTTATTATACTAATTTTTTAAAGTTTTATAATAAATTTACTTCCTGATAAAAGTACACATAAAATTATAATTATTCAATGGAATAAACATTGTCTAGATAATTACTTTCGTTTTCGTTTTCCCAACCATAAGATTTTTATGCTTGTTAAACAATTACTTTCTCTTTGTATGAAATAACTTATAAGTAAAAATACAAATAAATAAAGTCATATATCCAGCATAGCTATTAAGCTTGTGTAAATTTTAAGTTATTGGATAAAAAAATAGTTGGTAGGTTTCACATCTATATATATAAAATTCTTTGCCCGATACACTCACTCACTCACTCACTCATCATCAAAACAGCCAGGACCACTGGACATAGAAACATGAAATTTGAAGAGGATATTACAGCTATGACATAGGGGCTGACTAAGAAAGGATTTTCGAAATTCGACCCCCAAGGGGGTCAAAGGGGGCCAAAGTGTATGCGATATCTTCTAAGGACGATAAAATATCTACTTGCTTTTTACTTATAAAAATACTAAATTTAAATATCTAAAAATCCCCATTTCAGGATTTTTAGAAATTCGACCCCTAAAGGGCCAAAAGTGCAAAATTTCTTTGCAATGTGTTTACACTAATTATGTATTTTCAATTAAGAACTGATAAGATATCTACTTGATTTTTACTTAATAAAATTCTAAATACAAATATCTAAAAAGTAATTTTGTGATTTTTGAAACGACCAACTATCCAAAATGTGAGTGGGGGCAAAAATTGAAACTCTCTCCGATCTTGATCAAGTTTTGTACAGTTATTCTTTATTACTTTAAGAAACTATTCCTATAAAAATCAACTATCAAAATTGAATGTATGGGGCGAAGGGTGGGGGGGGGGGGGGCAAAATATAGAAATTTTTAGCTTTCTAGTACATTTACTCTTTAGAAAACTGAGAGTTATTTTTTTGCAAATATCTATATATTTGCAAATATTTAAAAAATAATTTCAATTTCCCAAAATGTGAGGGGGGCAAAAAATTAATACTCTTCTGATATAGATCAAATTTTGGGGCGAAAGAGGGGGCAAAATATTACAAATATATATTACAGACCAAATAATCACATGCCGAGACGCCGCCCGCCAGGGCCACCTTTTCGGCCGAGAGGGCTGAGCTGCAGATGGCGTGCCGAAGGCACGCTCGGAGTTTTCAATAAGATAAAAAAATAAAAAACCATTTATTTTCGGAGAGACTTTTTTAATCTCGATATATATATTTCGGGTGGCTAACCCAATGACAAATTCGACTTATCCAGGTCAGTTACTTTCTGTTGCTCCTGAAGATGGGTTAGCCACCTGAAATATATCGAGATTAAAGACTCTCCAAAAATAAATTCGTTTTATTTTTATATCTTAATGAAACCCAACAAGTATTTTTTATCCAATAATTTTAAAAATGTTTCACCAAGTACCAACACCACATTCCTTAAAAACTATTAAATTTAAGTTGTTCATAGAGGTCTGTGGCTTCAGTAGTACCAGGGTCGAAGCCTAGGGAAAACTTCTTAGTGTGGTCTCAAAATATTTACAAAACATAATTTATTTACTGATAAACCATATGATTTTTTAGAACATAATTCAGCTATTATACTCAAAAAGCACCTCATAAAAAAAATTTATTTAATAGAATTTTTGAAATAAATTACATTATATGCGTATAATATATTATATACTAACAAATATACCCAAACAAATTCAAGAAGCTTCGATCATTTCATAAATTCAATATTATATTTGAAAACGAGGGGTAAACCGTGACCTAATATGCTGTACACCTACTTCCACTTGTACTTCCAAATATTTCAAGTATTTCAAAATATTTCAAGTAATTTCAACATTTCCAAGTACTTCCAAATATTTCCAGTACTTCCGAATATTTCTGCAAGTACTTCCAAATGTTTCCAAGTACTTCCAAATATTTCCAAGTAATTGCAAATATTTCCAAGTAATTTTAAATATTTCCAAGTACTTCCAAATGTTTCCAAGTAGTTCCAAATATTCTCCAAAGTAATTGCAAATATTTCCAAGAATTTCAAATATTTCCAAGTAATTCCAAAAATTTCCAAATGCTTCCTAAAATACTTCCAAAGAGGTGTACAACTACTTCCAATCGCGGATCACTCCTTGTTTGAAAACGATCACATTTGAAGTGATCGAAACGTCGGGTATTTATTCTTTAATATTAAATTGAAAGTTTTTTTGCCGAGAGTAGCAGAATTTTTATATATGGAAGGAGACAATAAAAGATTGTGCCTTCTGCTGGAATTATAAATTTTATCTTTATAAATAAAATTTATAATTCCAGCAGAAGACACACTCTATTATTATCTCCTTCAATTTGCTTTAATAAATAAATTAAACTGTGCATTATGTGGTTTATTTCAAAAAGTTTTAATAAACTATTGAACATCAAAGCTTTAATCAATTAGTAAAATATTTTATTTATAATTATTATCTATTTCCTACAACTTTTTAAATTGTCAATTATTCAATTACAGGGTCAAAATTTATTTATTAATTCTTTTGCTCTAGAGTTCAAGACCCTTTAAGCCTTTAACAAATTTCAAAAATTGTTTTTATTAATTTTAATATTGAACTGAATCAATAAATGAATTTAATTAATATGCAGGTATTTAGACAAGAAAACTACTAAAGAAAAAACTTTTTAAAAAAATTAAATGCAAAATAAAAATACAATAACTCAAAAATTGAAATAAATACACTAAAAGGTATGAATGAAATACATGTAATTATCTAATTTAGTTACAGCTAAACGATGAAATTTTTACATGAAATCACTTTTTGAAGTCGGTTCCAATCATACATTTTATGAATTGCACTCGACGGGTCTTAATACATAGTACTTTTGGCGTAAGCTCGCTTATATAGTTTGTTTGGCACCGACTTCAAAAAATTGATTTCATGTAAAAATTTCATCGTTTAGTTGTAACTAAATTAGATAATTATTTAATACTTTTTAGTGCATTTTATTTGAATTGAGTTATTATTATTTTATTTGTTGCATTAGATGTTTTTGAAGTCGGATTTTTTTTCTTAAAAATAATTTTAATTTTTATCTTTTTAGTGATGTTAATAATAGTGTCTTAAGATAATATTTTTCATGCATCTCATAAGAGAAAGCGTCGGGCGAATGAATCTGAAAATGATAATAAAATTCAATTGATAAATTGAAAATTTTTCTCTAAACGTTAGCGTGTTTTTAATGAATGTTTTCTTGCAAATGTAATTAATTTATTAATTTTAATTTCACTTATACGAGCTGTTAGCATAGTTCTTAATGTTAGATATTTTCTAAATGATCTTTGCACATTTTTTTCAAAAAGTCAAAAGCTTTGCCGTGGTCTGAAATAATTCCAGAAAAAAATAAAAAAAATAAAAATTGAACTCTCTTGGCCTTTGAGCTTCTGGCTTCGACCTGTGGGACCTGAAAAACTGACCACAAATCCGACCCCATAGGGACCGTGTGTTAAACATAGAGGTACATCGCCGAAGGTAGCGTTCTCTTGTGTTTATTTATTCGAATAATTTAGGAGAATTGGGGTAAATATTGTATTATAGTATATATCATAGACAAAAGAGTCCACGGAACGATAAGGGGCCGAGCGAGTCTCTTTGTCTTAGACGTTTAATAAATCATCCACAAAAGCTTAAATTTCCGTCGCCAGTTGGTGCTAAAGTCGTGACGCACGGTCCCTATTGGTGTTTTTTCTACTTATTACGGTTTTATTAGAATTTTAATCATTTAAAAATTTATGCATGCATTCCATCTCATATGTTTACATTTTTAAAATATTTCTTCTCATTCTTTGCTCTTTCGGTCCCTAGCAATTAATTTATTATGCATATTTACTATTTTTAGGTATTACCGGTGTTCTACTTTTCGTTGTGATGACAATAATCTTTGTTTTCGCACATCCAACGATCCGGAAAAGAGCATATCGTTTCTTTTGGTCTGCACATTCTCTTTATATTGTTTTATACGCCCTTTGCTTGGTCCATGGTCTAGCAAGGCTCACAGGAGCTCCTAAATTTTGGCTGTTTTTCGTTGGACCTGGAATTATTTTCGCTCTTGGATAAGGTAAAGTTATTTATATTTTTTAATTCCCTCAAATTTTTCTTTAAAATATTCTTAAATTTTTTCACACTTTATTTATGAATTTAATTAATAAACTTTGTGATTGAATTAAACATATTTTGAAAAATTATATTTTCTTCAAAATAATCTATCATAAATAGTGATGGGAGTTAAGTGCAAGAATATTCGTATATCTCGGCCAGAACTAAAATAAACACAGATTTGAGTTAACTAACTGTTCATATAACTCAAATATAGTTTTCTAAAAGAAGTAGTTTTGAAATTAAGTAACATTTGATTTGATTAATGTACATCAATATATAATTATTTATATCATCTCACTGTAGTTTTCATCCCTAAACTTTTTAAAATTATAAGAACAAAAATCTGACCTAACTTTATCATACATACTCCTGCTACCTTCTAGAATTTAAACTTATTATATTATTTAAGAGAGGTGACTGTGGGTCAGTGGTTTGAGTGTCGGGCCGCTGGCCTGAAGTACGCTGGTCCGAGTATGAGTCTCGGCAGACATTTGCAGTCGCCTCCTCTTGGAAAGCAATGACAACCTACCAAGAATATAATTGCCTAGTAACCTCTCCAAACTAGCCGTTCGGAACCGGCGTTGCGCAGGTCTCTTATATCTGTGTAAAAACAGCTAAACACACTCAGCACAGGTATATGTGAAGAGGAGCCGAAACATTAGTGAGACCTGGATATGGCACTTAAAGATGAAATATATAAATTAAACGTTTAGATTAATATTGAAGTAATCGATTTTTTAAATTTTTGATAATTCCCACTTCATTCAAATACTTTTAATGCTTCTGTTTTTTTACGAAATTTTCAAAAAAATGTATTAAAAAATCTAGTTTTAATGTCTATAAAAACTTTCAGAGAAATCTTGAATTGTTATCTAAGATTTACTTATGAGAAAAACCCAAACATCAAAATATCAATCATTTTTTTTTTCAATTAGATTGTTGATAATAAGTTATTTTCATACACTTGATGTCTGCATACTTTTTAGGGTTGAACCACCGCCCGCGGCGGCGCCAGCTTTGCTTCTTTCGGTTGGGCGACACAGGGTAGAAAAATCTCTAAAGGGTGAGCCTTGAGGTGGACAGAAAAAATGTCCATTATTTCGGGTAATTCAGATTTTTCTACAATTTAGATATTATTTTTTAATATGTAGTTTAGGCATAATGTTTTTTTTTTATAAATTTTATTAAACCAATTATTTTACATTAATTAATATATACATTGTATTTTTGTTTCGATTCCGAGATTACTTCTCCACCATCGAGTGTCCTTATTCATCTTTAGTCCTTGTTTTTAATAAGAGGAAAAATCTAATTAGATAAAAAAACCTCTTTTTCCGATAATTATTTCAATTCCATTATTCCCCAATCAAGTCGATTGTAATCCTCCCATCTATCCCCTCAATTCTCTCCAATCATCCTAGGCATAATGTATAATTAATATCTTTATTATATAAATTCTATAATATCGAAAGCGATGTTTACTTTTATTTTATTTTATCAACTCGGTTTTTCAATATTTTATAGTTAAATGCTCAATTTAGGAAGTTGGGTAAGAAAAATTTATGTTGGCCGCTCACCCAATCCACCCTGGCGCTGCCACTGCTTTAAAAATAGAAAATGAGCTCATGGGATAGCCATCAAATTTAAACAT
The DNA here is from genome assembly GCA_024734495.1 of Forficula auricularia. Classification (NCBI taxonomy): domain Eukaryota; kingdom Metazoa; phylum Arthropoda; class Insecta; order Dermaptera; family Forficulidae; genus Forficula; species Forficula auricularia. The sequence continues at coordinate 1,764,660 of JALMQS010000621.1, read as the reverse complement.
TATAAAAAATTAATTGTATCAATTTTTCAGAAGAAAAGGAACAAAAATATTAAGTTTTATATTAAACGATCAATAGCGACCTTCGCTGATTTATTCGAGCTTCTTCAGGTTCTATAAAGAAATAAATACATTCAAATTACTCATACTCTCTTAAATTAACTCAAATATTTGATACTATAGAGTATGAGTAATTTGAATGTATTTATTTCTTTATAGAGCCTGAAGAAGCTCGAATAAATCAGCAAAACGTCGCTATTGATCGTTTAATATAAATAACACTTAGTATTTATGTTCCTTTTCTTCTGAAAGATTGATATAATTAATACTTATTATGGAGCTGAAAAACTAAAATTATAAAAAATATTCATTTAACAAGGACCCCTGTAGGGTAGGCTTGTACGATCCAGTGGTGTCATTTCGGTTGCATAGATACAGGCGGATAGCTTTTGAATTTATTGAAAAATTTTCTCTTTATAGCTTTTGATACTCTTTTATTGGAAATATTCTTTTTAGTTATTCCTAGACTGACTTCCATTAAATCCTCAGCTTTTTTTACAAAATGCTTATTTTTTTCCAAAAATAATCATTAGCCCTCAAGGAAAAATTTTAAACACCTGTTTGACTCATTACATTAGTAAAGCGCTCGGCTTAAAGCTTTAGTAAATATTGTAAAAAATTTATTATGAGGAATGCTAAGTAATTAAAAAAAAATTCAAGAGTAAAAGTATGTGGGTTCTAATTTCAACAAAAATATAATCAGCTCTTAATCTCAATATAAAACAAATAAATTTGAAATTTTGTTTTGATATTCTTACCATATTGAAGCTTGAAGTAGAGCGTATACAAAATTTGACCATTCACTCACAGGAGTTTGAAAAATTAATCATCTCTAAAAATATTACTTTATCATTGTCTACTACAGGGGTGTCCAACTTTTTGGCTCACACGGGCCGCATTTGAATTACAAACAAATGCCTCGGACCGCAGATAAAATATACTAATTCTATTGATATTTTTTAATCAACAAAGTTAGATAATAATGTTGAATAATGATATCCACCATGACAAAAAAAAGCAAAAATGTCTTAAAATATCTAATTAAAAATGGAGTCAGATTGTGATTATTTTCTTGGAAATCTTGATATATTTTTTCACCAGCGGTGATCCGTGATTGGAAGTAGGTGTACACATCTTTGGAAGTATTTTGAAAGTACTTAGAAATATTAGGAAGTACTTGGAAATATTTGAAAGCATTTGGAAATATTTGAAAGTACTTGGAAATATTTGGAAGTACTTTGAAATATTTGAAACAACTTGGAAATATTTGTAAGTACTTGGAAATATTTGGAAGTACTTGGAAATATTTGAAATTACTTGGAAATATTTGGAAATACTTGGAAATATTTGGTAAGTACAAGTGGAAGTAGGTGTACAGCATATTAGGTCTCGGTTCACCCCTCGTTTTTTCACATCTAAAATTTAAAATTTGCCGTTTTATTTTTCCAAAATTTTGGGGGAATTATCCAATTTCTTCTTATTTTAGAAACAAAAAAAAATATCAGGTCAAATCGTACCAGATATGTTTTCCAGTAAGTACATAAGAATCTCAATGTTTTATGGAAGTTTATAATTTCGGGGCCCATTCATTGCAGTACTGGGCCGCATGCGGCCTTTGGGAGCCGGGTTGGACAGCCCTGGTCTACTATATAAGTTTTGTGTAGGCCTTAACTCACTTCTTTTTTATATAAAAACATTTTGAGACGTTTTTGAGAAATTTCGAATAATTTTCTGCACAGTTACTATACTCCCCCACATTTATGATGAAATAAAAATATTTTAACAATAGCTTATAGTTTTAATATTTTTTTAATAACACCAGCGACTTAATATTTTGACATTTTTAATAATATTAATAATAATTTATTTTTGATAGATTGCCTCGTTGCGTACTCGTTATGTCGCTCTCGAAGTGATAGAGACTGAACTTCTTCCTTCTGATGTCCTTAAACTAAAGTTTTACCGGCCGCCTAACTTCAAATATTTAAGTGGGCAATGGGTTCGCTTGGCATGCACTGCTTTCAGAGCCCGAGAATACCACAGTTTTACTCTTACTTCCGCTCCACATGAGAATTTCTTATCATGTCATATTAAGGCCCAAGGTCCTTGGACTTGGAAGCTTAGAAATTATTTTGATCCTTGTCATTATGATCCAGCTCAAGGAAGAAGTCCTGAAGGTGCTAGACTTCGTCTTGAAGGACCTTTTGGCGGAGGAAATCAAGATTGGTAGGTTAATTTTTTAACATTGAAAATGTTCTTTATAATTTGAAAATTTTTTGACAACCAATGGCTTAAGGACGTTCCCTAATAGCTCGCTCTTTCCCCTACTCTCACATGCGCAGAAAGGCAAAAATATTTTCACTGCGTCGTTTCTTGAATCTGGCAACATTGCATTCTTACCGACGCTAAAAGACAAAGACACTTCATGAAACAGCTCAATTCGAAATTCCAGATGAGAACAGTATAGTTAGGTTGAGATAATTAGCTAAAAATCTCAAATGCACCAGCTGTAGAAGTTTTTTAGATATAGAAATATTGAGTTATTTTAGTACGACGTTGCCAAGTCGCCATCTCTCACTTGCCATGCCATGAGAGAAAAAAATGAAAATCATCAAAAGTACCCAAATTTTAACATTTTTCGTACAAAACAAATACCGCTTGATTCAATTATTTTAACAGGAAAATATTTGTTATTAAATTTCAATGGTCAATATTTAGAAATTTAGTATTGAAAAAAATTTATACGTATAAAGGACACTTATAAATATGTGTATTCAAAGTTTTAAAAGGATTGTAAGAAAATCGATTTATTAGGGAAAGTCCTTAAAGCCAGAATGTTGAATCATGACAAAGAGTTACAGCTTATTCCTGAATTTCACTTCATTAGCTACAACTTTACAAAAGCTACCCAAAATAAACATTTTAGTTGATTCTCTTCATTTTCGACCATCAATCTCTGATGATAATAATGTCTAAACTGTTTTTTTTTAAATTAAACAACTTTATACCATTTTTTGTTGGCAGTCAAAAAATCATGCTCCAAAATGATTCGTCTCCAAGTTTCAGACATTTCTTACACATTAAGCAAAATTCTAGTTAATTTCATTATTGAATCTTTTGAAACATATGGATATACATATTAGGGTGGTCTTTATTTTGGGTACTTTCGAATTTTTACTCTGACAAAGACTCTTATGGTTCGAAATAAATAAAAAAAATATCCCCTAAGCTTTAATTATCTATCTCAATTTTAACCTGTGCCCAGAGCGATGCAAGTTTCCCATCAAAATAACATGGGGTTTTTGTCAATGAACGATCAATTTTTTATTCCGGCCAAAGTAATGGTTCAAAAAATTTGAAACTCTGTTGACTTTATCCTTATAATAGTAGCTATTTTTCAAATTTTTACAGATTTTTAGCTATTATAATTTTGGAGTCTATAACATACTAACACTAAGATATAGCAGTATTTTATCTAGCTGTAACTCCAAAACTATAATAGCTAAAACTCTGTAAAAATTCTGAAGGATAGCTACTATTATAAGGATAAAGTCTTACAAAGTTTTAAATTTTTTGAACCATTACTTTGGCCGGAATAAAAAATTGATCGTTCAATGACAAAAACCCCATGTTATTTTGATGGGAAACTTGCATCGCTCTGGGCACAGGTTAAAATTGAGATAGAGACTTGAAACTTGGGGGATTTTTTTAAATTATTTCGAACCATATGAGCCTCTATCAGCGTAAAAATTCGAAAATACGCAAAATAATGACCACCCTAATATGTATATCCATATGTTTCATGTAATATATTGTCGCGTTCAAGTTAAAACTTCGTAAATCTATTTCCCACATGAAATAGAGTCAGACCATGATATAAGAGAAGAAAACTTTGAAATCCTTCAACAAGAGAGTAACACCTATAAGAGAGATACCATAAATTGTTGAAGGATTTCAAAGTTTTCTACCCTTATATCATGGTCTGACTTTGCAAAATAGACATACAAGTCTTTCACTTGAACGCGAAGATATGTAAATTAGTCATGTAATTTAACCTCAAAAAAATCTTCAAGAAAACAATAAAAAAAATGTTACATGAAATATCCACATGTATCATGTGAAACTATAAGTATATATAATTATTATAAATATCCGTAATGAACCCAAACATTTTCAGTGTTAAACTACTTAGGAACTAAGTATAGATTAATCTGAGAGAAAGTGTAATATAATATTCCTTTCTTTGATGTTCTCTAGGTATAAATTTGAAGTGGCAGTGATGGTTGGAGGAGGTATAGGAGTCACCCCTTATGCTTCTATTTTAAACGATCTTGTTTTTGGAACATCTACTAATAGATACTCCGGTGTGGCTTGTAAAAAAGTATATTTCCTTTGGATATGTCCATCACACCGACATTTCGAATGGTTTATTGATGTTCTTCGAGATGTTGAACGCAAAGATGTTACCAATGTTCTAGAGATTCATATATTTATTACACAATTCTTTCATAAGTTTGATCTCCGAACAACTATGCTTGTAAGTATAAATGTATTACTTTTGTTGATTTAAGGACGTAATTTTATAAACCCCAACTTAGAAATTACATCTCCCAGGCTATATCAATTCGATTCTCTTCCCTTGTTTGAATGTAACTTAGTTTGTTTACTATGCTTTGAAAAGTGGAAGAAGTATTAGAACTCTTCCAGTATTATATTAAAATGAACTGGCTCAGTGGTGGATTTACGATTTTGCCTCCGGTAGGCTGAAATATCTTGCCGCCTATTCTCAGGGGCGGATTTAAACTCTTTTGGGCCCTAGGCAAAATCTTTATTTCGGACCTCTACGTAAAAACATAAAATATATTTAATACATGTATAGATAAATAGTTCAAATCAATTGCCTAGGCCAGGGGTCGGCAACCTTTTGAGAGGAAAGAGCCAAAAATTACAATTTACAAAATTTCCGAATTTTTAAAGAGCCACTAACATTTTTGTTTCAATATTATGGTATTTGATTAGGATTAGGTATATAAATTTGACTTTTGATTTAAAATAAATAATTTTAAATATGAAATAATATTTATTCATATAAAAACGCACAAAACATATTAAAGTATTTTAGCTAGCTCTTCTAGATTAATAAAATTAGTAATCAAATAATATAACTATAATTATTGAATAATAGATAGTTATATCAATGGGAGCATTGGCTTTGCATGCCTTTTGAAAGTTTGGTTAAATCTTGCTCATAACTTGTTGTTTTCAGTTTCAAGCACGCCTCTAGATTTTTATTTGTTAGTTGGCCTCTTACTTTACTTTTTATTATATACTTGGGAGCAAAAAAAAAACGGCCCACCTCTAAATTTTTACATTCATAAGGAATAACTCGAAAAAACGCTTCTATTTCGAAAAATGATAATGTATTCTCAATGTTCTCTGTTGAGTGCTCTTATCCTGTTTGCAGTATATTTTTTTTTTAAGAAGTATAATATTTTTTTATGAGTTTTGAAAATAAAATAATATAATTATTAATATTTGCGCATGGAACTGGAGAGCCGCATCTTGACATCGAAAGAGCCACATGTGGCTCGCGAGCCGTAGGTTGCCGACCGACCCCTGGCCTAGGCCAAAGTCCTCATTTGCATATTCTTGTCAGAAGGGTAAGATTTTGGCAGATTTTTGAGCCTCTCTAGAAGCCGTGTACTTTGTAATTCTCCTGTTACCTACGAATATTTACTAATGTAAAGCATCTGAAATAAATCTAAAATTGGATACAAAACACAGCAAATAGAAAGTAAAAAAATTAAACTTTATTAAAATTATAAAAGACAATAACATATGAAACATAAATAGGATTTATATGTATGAGAGTATATCACTGAAATCTAATTAAATCAAAGCTAGCAATAATAGCAATAAATAAAAATAATACATTTTAAGTAAATTAAATAGGGTATTCAGCCAGAGAAATAAAGTTTTCCTTCTAAATAAAAATTCATAAAAGCCTCAAAGCCGAAATTAGGTATCCGTCGAAAAATTGCCGCCGTAGGCTTCAGCCTACTTAGCCTAATAGGAAATCCGCCACTGAACCAGCCGCGATCCAGACCTCTGATTTGGGGGAGGGGCGGTCGGCAGACACTGAGTTATACCCCCTCTCAACTCTTTTTTTTCTATCAGTTTTCAATAAAACCACAGCTACAAACTGCTTAAAAATGTGTTAAATTGTACCAATTTACTTCAAAATTTTCTGGGCTAGGGCCACCAAACCCCCCCTTTTTTGTGAGGTATTCTATACCCCCCAGCCCCCCGGTAGGCCTACATCACTTTCCAAGTTTTGACCACCCTGGCCTAAGATCGTTCCACCGTCCCTGTCCATGATGAATAATTTTCTTTGTGGCTGGTTATTGGATACTTGGACTTGAAATAAAATTAGAAGTTACATTTTCAAAATGTTGCTACGTTTCGCAGTATATTTTTCTGCTTCCTCAAGCAATCTACAAAACAATAACAACAATTGTAATCATGTGGACAAAACATAAATAAAATTTCCTTTTTACAAAATTTACATTTGAACTTAACAATAATAGGTACATGTACCAAATAAGGCCTATCTAATCTTTCAAGAGTTTTAGTAGTTTTTTGGCAAAATTTTTTGAAATTTTTACAGCAACATGCTTCCAGAAAGAAATGTGAATTTGGAATCAAATGTATTGATCAATTTACTGCAATATTACAATTTCCAAAATATAAACAGCGGGCCTTATTAGGACACCCCTGTTCCGAATAAGGCCCACTATTAATTTCAAATAAGACCCATGTTATACGAATGGAAATTAAAGAAAACAGAAATTAGCAATGACAACACATTAGAATTTATTTAACTCAAAATAACTACAAGAATTAAAACCCACATATCTGAGACACTTTAAGATACTAAGAAAAGCACAACATTTATCAAATAACCTTGAATTAGTAAATGGAAGAGCTCCAGTAGTCAACCAATCCCCAGGGGTGATCCGCGATTGGAAGTAGGTGGAAACCTCTTTGGAAGTATTTTGGAAGCACTTGGAAATATTTGGAAGTATTTGGAAATATTTGAAAGTACTTGGAAATATTTGAAAGTACTTGGAAATATTTGGAAGCACTTGGAAATATTTGGAAGTGCTTGGAAATATTTGGAAGTACAAGTGGAAGTATGTGTAGAGCATATTAGGTCGCGGTTCACCCCTCGACCAATCCTAAATTCAAGTCAAAATGGTGGAACCTTCACTTACATTGATGTACTTTCTCAGGTAGCCACTATAGGACAGGAATAGCCGGAAACAACTTAAATGTTAAAAAATACCAATATTTTCACAATAAAGTTGATTGTGGTCCTTGTTTGGAACCGGGCCTTATTTGGTTCATGTATCTCGAGGGGTGATCCGCGATTGGAACTAGATGTACACCTCTTTGGAAGTATTTTGGAAGTACTTGAGAATCTTTGGAAGTACTTGGAAATATTTGGAAGTGCTTGGAAATATTTGAAAGTACTTGGAAATATTTGAAAGTACTTGGAAATATTTGAAAGTACTTGGGAATATTTGAATGTACTTGGAAATATTTGGAAGTACCTACTTGGAAATATTTGGAAGTACAAGTGGAAGTAGGTGTACAGCTTATTAGGACGCGGTTCACCCCTTGATGCACCTTAAATAATATATAGTTCATTACACCATATGTCGATCACAATTAAATCAATTGACTTAGCAAAACAATAATTAATTTAAATACTAAGAGCAACTCTACTTTATGAATGAATAGATTTTATATTCAAAGGCAAATAGATATCACTAATAATTTTTTCTTTCATTTGGATTCCAGTACATTTGTGAGAATCATTTTCAACGTCTCTCTAAAACGTCCATGTTTACGGGACTAAAGGCTGTGAATCATTTCGGTCGTCCGGACATGTCTTCCTTTCTTAAATTTGTGCAGCGTAAGCACAGTTATGTGAGCAAAATAGGGGTCTTTAGTTGCGGCCCGAGGCCCCTTACCAAGAGTATCATGAGTGCGTGTGAGGAAGTGAATCGTGGACGAAAGTTACCATATTTTATACATCATTTCGAAAACTTTGGTTAAGACTAAATGTAATTAATTAAAAAAAAAATCTAATTTTTATCCGATTATGTTTGCGTGAATGCTGAGAAATATGTTTGAATGAAAGTGTATGAATTTAAGTGTGAACTGAGCCAAAAGTGACTCGAATTATTGTTGTACATACGATTCGTTGTATTTATATATACATATAAATATATATATAAATATATTTATAAAATAGATAGATAGATCTTATTATTATAATTAATTAATAAACGAATACTATTCGATAATTTTTATTTATATTGAAAAGTTCCTTCAAAAAGCATACAAAAACATAATACATACAAACCTCGATAATTCGAAATGCAAGAGAAAGTTTTTTTCTTCGAATTAAAGGAATTTCATTTTATTATGTATTTTTTTGAATAGAGATAAAGCAAATACACACAAAAATCTATACAGGCTTGAAGTATTTGCTTTTTATTTGTACTTATGAAATGTACTCAATCAGGATCGTTTTTAATGTATGTTAGTGTACATGGCAAAGTACGTCTAGTACTCATATTCCCTTCTTCCATAAAAAAACATCAATTTCAACTTAATATTTGATAAAAAACAGTCTACCTTTTCAACTTCGAAAGGAACTAATCAATTTTAAATTTTAAATAATCTTTTTGAAATTTATTTAAGTTAACTCCATTTTGAAATTGGTTAGTCACAGTTTGAAGTTGGAAATGTATAGAATATCAAAACATACACAAATAATATAAAAAGGCCTACTTTTAGTCTCATTTAATTAGAAAATAAAATAAAAATCAGATAATTAAGTACATAATGAATAGCAATTTATGTCGAAAAGTGGTCATTTGTGTTTTTACAATTTTTCTTCTAATACTGAATAGGAAAATAATTTTCTCGGTACTCTTTAGTCTAAGATTCCGACTTAGGTCGACCTTCCCCTATCGAGGTTCTTAATGAAATTGATATTTTGAAAATATAATGTATTAATAAACAAAACTTGATAGCTATTTTTAATAAAAAATTAAAATTCTTAATTTTATTACATAAATGTAGTTCACAATAAAATTATCTACATTATCTAATTAATAATCTACATTTTCATATATAACAATAAAGGAAACTCTATCTACAAAATACTAATTCGAAGTTACCTGTTGAAACCCTGTCTACCTGGACTTATGCAGAGAAAAAGGTTGGTGACCCAACTGTAACATTTTATATACATATTTTACTCTCGATTGGTAATATATTTATCCGGAAACTCTATAACTACATTTATGTAATAAAATTAACAATTTTATTTTTTCATTAAAAATAGCTATTCAGAGAAATTGGATGTCGACCCTATCAAGTTTTGTTTATTAATACATTATATTATCAAAATATTGATTTCATTAGGAACCTCGATAGGTGAAGGTCGACCTAAGACGGAATCTTGTACTGCTTGTCCCTTGTGGGCAAATACCACCTTCGTATTGTCATAGATATAAACCCGTCAAACACAATTATATATAGGTATATGAAATTTTAAAAGTACAAAAATACGATCTAACGAAAGACCTTTTTTTAAAAAAATGTTTATTTGTCATACACCCAAAAATCAATGTTGTTTTTAGATATTAAAACATCTTCAGTTTCTTACTTGGTGTCACAGAAAAAATTATTTTATATTGGTAGCGGGTCGTGGGATAAATCAACTGAGACAACTGTTGTACCTATACTGCGCATGCGCAAAAGATTCAGTTCTGAAATTTTGAGTCACTGACTCAGTAGGCATTTACCGAAATACAGCAAATTCATAATCAAATTGAATTCTTTCGATTTATAAGGAAAAATTGGATTTACATATTTATTATGTTGAAAAATTTCAAATTAATTTGTAATATTTTTTATACAGGTTTATTCAAGAGAAAGGTATGTGATTTCGAATTATCAAGTTTGGTCTGTATTTAATATAAATCTTTGAAGTTAATACGTTTATATATATAAGTATATATATTTTAAGAGATCTTGTTGGAATTATAGACATACGAATAAAAAAAGATTATACTAACTTTAATTTAAATCTACACAAAATCAGTTGGAAAATCTTTCTAAAACGAATTTTTGAAAGATTTTTGTTTTAATGTAAATATGTTTATTTTTATTACTATTATTATTTTATGTGAATAAAGCTTTAGGACTGCCACGTAGTAGCGGAAGCTTTCGAGATCAACCCTGGGCGCTTCTGAACACTCAATACAAACCGTTCGCGCGCAGGCCTGGTCACGAGGCTTGACCGCTTCTCCGTGGTTGGCCCTTAATTATGTGATAATTTCATAAATATTATTTTTTGTCGATTTTTTATGTATATATAGGATGCCAATATATCAATATTTTAAAACAAATGCAAAGTTATTTATAATAATAAAAAAAAATATATGTTTTATTTATTTAATTATTTATTTTTAATGTTAAATCTTAGAGGTCGTAGATTTATTAAGATACGCATCAAAATGTGGAATAGGGTTCTAAATAGTAAATCAAAATGTGACATTGGGGTTCAGGGAGTGGCGTATTATCATCTCTAAAAATATTACTTTACCATTGTCTACGATATCGTCCTCTTAGAGTGTAAACCTGCTAAATCCATTTTTTATCATATTTAACATATTAATACCGTTTGAAAGAAAAGGAGATACATCAATGTCCAAGTAAGTAAAACTGCTACTTAAAATTACTACATATTAATATCTGAATTAAATAACTTGTAGGAACCAGACTGTATTTAAATTAATATCATTTTCCCCTAAATCCTTATAATCTAAATAACCATCTGAATAAGTATTGTTTTTGTTAAAAATTGTGTTTTTCGAATTTAGAAAGCTCTTTTTATTTGTTCAATAAAACTACTGTAGTTTTTAGGATTCTTGCTTTATTAATCTAGTTAACTACTTAGTGAAATAAAAGTATGTTATACACTTATTTGATTAAGTTAATTATGCATTTTTTATTTAATTGTTCATAATTATCATTGCAATATCTAATTTTGTTTTGTATTTAATGAAATTTTAATCAATAATTTTTTATTTTATTTTTTTATATTAGCATTATAGCGAAAGAACACCTTAACTGTGAAATTAAACTTAAAAATACAACAATAGATCAAGTTGAAAAATTTAACTATTTGGGAGCCGAGATTTCGGCGCACAGAGATCTCAGCCAAGAGGTTAAAACCCAAGTAACAAAAGGAGCTAGGATAGCTGGATGTCTATATGGTTTGGTCTGGAAAAACAAATATATGTCAGCAAAAAGCAAAGTACGAATTTATAAGACCTTCGTACGTCCAGTGTTGACATATGCAGCAGAAACCAGAGCATCAACAATTACCACCCAACAACTACTCCGAACAACAGAGATGAGAATAATAAGCGCTATACACGGGAAAACATTAAGGGATAGAATCCGCAGCAATGATCTAAGGGAACTAAGCGGAATCCAGGATATAGTGGAATGGATTGATGTGAGAAAGAGAGGATGGGGGGAACATGTGGAACGAATGACGGATGACCGCCTTGTAAAAATCGTGAAGGAAAATCGCCCACGTGGCACACGGAGCAGAGGGCGGCCGAAAAAAAGATAGAAGGATGTCGCAGCAAGAAACTAACGTCTTTATTCTTTTTTTCTTATTGGAAGAACAGGCGAAAGCCTATAGAGAAGATGAAGAAGAAGAAGAAGCATTATTTAATCAAAGGGAATATCTGGCCCCCATATTTAAATTTGTCCAAGGTATAATACGCCAGTGGATTAAAGGATTTTTATTTTCGTGATTTCATAGTTGCTCAAAATTATAGACAAAATTAAAACATTATTTTTTTTTAATCCATTTCGTGTATAGTACAATTGAGCATACAACCCGGTTCGAAAGAATCTATAACATTTTGTCCCGGTTTCTGATCTTTTGTAAACACATAATTACTACCTATTTCACATGACAATTATATAAGGTTTAATTATGTGTAGAGCTGTTCAAATTGTTTCGAAAAAATTAAAACTAAAAATCATTCTGAATAAAGTTCACGCTGGTAACACTAGCTATCTTCGTTTTGGATGCTATGGGCGTCCATATGTTAGCCCCAAGTAACCAAACTATATTCGTTTAGGATTACCAACCGACTTGGTGTGCCCCAGCCCTATTCGTTTTGAGATCGTTGTGGCACTACTGGGCCTTCTTGAGGCATGCACCAAGCGCACATGCTCGTTGAGCATGGTCACTTTGGGGCGCCCATAGTAAAGCTTCGCCCCATTTTGAATTTCGAAACACGGATTTTTTTATATAGTCTGTTTTAAACTTGAATATATGCATTCGTTTTAGAGTGCACCAAACTAAGGCAAACCTAAGGTGACCCAGCTAAAAAAAGTGACACCAGATGGAGCACTTGACTCAACTTAAGGCACACACGCCAATTCCAAAACGAATATAGCTATTATATGATTCGGCTAAATTCCCAGGTAACCACAATATCCTCAGAATATTCTAAGGATATTCTAAGGACATTTAAATCTTCTTAGAATATTCTGAGGATATTGTGTGTTACCTGGGTTAGTTAATTAAAAATCAGACTTTGTTTTTTTCATTTTATAAACTCTATTTTTTTTCTTGTAGTACACGATACACGGTACACGATACACTTAGACTAAGTCTAAGTGTATCGTGGTTAGGCTAAGTAAAGTTTCAACCCTGGTGACGTCACAAGAGCGACAAAGACAGAAAACTACCTGCGCGCTGACATACCGGTAGTATACCTATTCCTACTTTATTTTTTAGGTAGATTTATTTGGAAATACTATCTATTTGTAATTATAATAAATTCTATCAACTTAGAAATATATCATTTTTGTTATTCAGCTCTATAATAAGTATTAAATATATCAATTTTCATGGGAAAAGAAACAGTAATACTAAGTGTAAATATCAAACGATCAATAGTAACGTTTCACTGACTTATTCTACCTTCTTCAGGCTCTTGATCAAATTTGTTTATTTAGCTTTGCCATTTGGTTATACTTATAAACAGGAGCGTAGCCAGTGGGAGGGTTTTGGGGGTCAGAACTCCCCACAAGACCAGGGGTCATGGGATGAGTAACGGCAATGACAAACTGTTTCTTATGGCAAACTAATCGTAATTAAATATATTTCATTTAATCAAGAATTATGTTCTTTTTAAATTTCTTCAAGTACCTACCTTAATAAAAAAAATTCCCACTTAAAACTATTTTGCTTTGTAGATTGACCGCCCCCCCCCCCCGCCGTGAAAGTTTTCTGGCTATGCCACTGCATATAAAAAGAGTTGAGAGTGTACAGTGAGTTTGTGAAGATAATATCGCTACTGTAAATAAATATTGGTGTTGTGTGACTAAAGTGTACTAAAATCTTTATATTATGTATAACCGAGGGGTGAACCGCGACCTAATACCTTATACCCCTACTTCCACTTTCATTTCCAAGTAGAATACAATAGATGAAGGGGCATTATCTGATGAATTCCAAAATAATTCCACATAATTCCAAAGATCTGTACACCTAATTCCAATCGCGGTTCACCCCTCGTGTATAACTAAATGACAAAGCTAAATAAACAGACAAAGTGTTTAAAAGAAATTTGATCAAGAGCCTGAAGAAGCTGGAATAAATCAGCCAAACGTCGATTTTGATCGTTTATTATAACATTTAGTATTATTGTTCCTTTTCTTCTGAAAAATTGATATATTATATATAATATAACTATAAATCTAAGCAGCTTGTAATTTATGAAAAAAAAAATTTCTTGAATGGATTTATGACATTAATAGGAGTAACCAAAGTATAATAAAATAAGAGACATGGGAATCAGGGTTAAAAAAAATTCAAAAATTTCGCGACGTAATAAATAGACGACCCGTAAAATATTTTAAAAAATATTATATTTTCGTTAATTCAATAAATTAAATAATTAATAAATCGATAAGATAAATATTTGAATATAAATGATATATAATCATAATAACCCTTGACTTTTGACCAGATTATAATAACGTCCTTTTTTTGCCACTAATTCTTCGTGGTTGCCTAATTCCATAACTTGGCCATCATGAATAACAGCAATTTGGTCGGCGTTTCTTATGGTTGCAAGACGGTGGGCTACAATCAAAGTGGTTCGTCCATAACTGGCGGCATTCAAGGCTTCTTGTACGATAGATTCGCTTTTTGCATCCAGAGCAGATGTTGCTTCATCCAAAAGAATGATTGGAGGCTTTTTTATTAGAGCCCGGGCAATTGCAATTCTTTGTTTTTGACCTCCTGAGAGTTGAGTTCCTCGTTCTCCGACATGGGTATCATACCCAAGGGGTAAATTAATAATGAATCTGAAAATAATTAAACATTTTCTGTTAGTTGTTTTGTGCGTATTTAATTAGGGGTAGCGTCTTGGAAGATATTAGTATTTCACAAAGAAAATGTGGCATCCTGCTTATAATTTTTTGAGATAATCAAATTAATTATTTCTCTAAAGTTAAATAACATCACAATAGCCTTCTTGAGGGTACCAGGTCATTCTAATATACAAGAAAATGATCAAGTTGATAGATTGGCTAATACATTATTAGTTCACGAGCTTCGAGGGCGTGCCGAAGGCCCTCCGCTGGAAACCTGGCGGGCAGCGTCTCGGTCCAAAAATTTTATTTCTCTTAAAAAACCACACTCCAAATGTATACCAGTAAACTACCGAAAATACATCGTCTCTTAAAAGTTTCGCCTCTTTAACTTTTGAATGGCGAGGGGGGGGGGAGGAATAATGATCAATATATTTAATGTTTCTTAATTTAAAATGAATTGGAGTCTTTCATTTCAAAAATTCGAGTCCAAATTAGAATTATATTTCAAATTTGCCTGGTTAATGAAAAATCGATTGGAGCCATCAGTTTAAAATACGCGCTGACAATTATATTTCAAATTTGCCTCGTTAATTAATATATATTTAATGTTTCTTAATTTAAAATTTATTGGTGTTTTTTCATTTTCATTCGAGTTCAAATGAATACAATATTATCTCGACACAAAGTCCAAATCAAAAATATATAGTTTTAGTAACAGAAGTCAAGATACAAATATTAATGTTGCGTTGGTGTAATCGCTAGAGCTGATGCCCATAGTTCAAGAGTTCGTCGATTCGATTCTAGGCAAGAGCGTAATATTTTTAAAGAAAATTCTCTCAGCGTTGTTACAAATTAATCTAGACAAATATATATAGTATGAAAGCCAAGGGTTTTCAGTGTTATTTACTAATCTGTTTCATCCTTGATAACCAGAATGAATATCCGATATAGATAATAACTTTTTCACGTTCTATGCGTGTGTTTATTATTTTAATAGAAAATCCTTTAAATAATTTACTAGATGTTGAATATTTTAAGTAATTGATACCCTATTAGTCATGGATTTAGTATCATTTTACTGGTTTTATTGATTGTAAATAAAATATAACAAATAAAAATAGAGCAGAGAAACTTATAGTTAACTAGCTGCTCCAGGCGTGGCGCCACGCCTTCTGCAACTAAACCCTCCGGGCAGGTTGCCCTGGCGGGTAGCGTCTCGAGACAAAAGATTTTTTTAATATTTATTTAATGCTTTGGGTAAGCACGATCGCTATCTGACCAATCAGAATCGTCCTAATAATTTAACGCTTTGCCATTGGCTATGCACTGGCCAATCAGATCGTTTAGATCATACAAACATATATACTTTTATACATACATACATACTTACATACATACATACATACATACATACTTTTCCATTTTATATATATAGATAGATAGATTGGTGGGGAATTCACGGCAAAGACAAGAAGCATACACACTTTGAAAATACAATAAATAGAGGTTTAAAGCTTAAATTATAAATATGAACTTTATGTTGACTAAAGTTTAATATATACCTACTGAAAAAAGTTGTAAATGTATGCACAATATCAAAAAAATAAAACTATCATTATAAACCTTGACCAGTAGTATTACCAATGTTGCAAAATATAAGAAGTTTTTATGAATTTAGGATATATGCTTTGTTTTATTAAAACAAACCTATTTAATTATGATAGTTAACTAGTTCCGAAATGCACACTGATAAGCACACCCGGACGCGCGTCCCAGTCTACCAGTAATATGGTACATTTAAATAGGTACTAAGCTAATTAGATTTTAATTAAAACATACTCATGAGCATTTGCCAATTTTGCAGCTTCTATAATTTCTTCCATTTCCACTTCCTCATCCTCGGGAACTCCATAGGCTAAATTTTCACGAATCGTATCCGCAAACAAAGTAGGTTCTTGAGTTACTAATCCAATTGAGTTTCTTAAATGGGGTATATTTAAAGAATTAATATCGATGCCATCTATCAAAATCTAGATTAGAATAAAACAGATTAATATACGTTTTATTGTTCAATTACCACTTATTATGAAATATTATTGACCTTTCCATCACAAGGCTGGTAAAAACGTTCCAGAAGAGAAACAATGGTGCTTTTGCCACAGCCAGAAGCGCCGACCAGAGCAACTGTTTTGCCTTCATGTAGTGTTAAATTAAATCCACGTAAAACCTCTACTTCCGGGCGAGAAGGATATTTAAATCTTACATTTTGAAATTCGATTTTTCCACGTATTTCGGGACATAGTCCGTAAGATATTGATGAATCCATTTCAGGTTTTCGATTAATAAGTCCGACCATAAGAGATGCAGCTTGTCTGGCCTTTAGATAATCCTAAAATAAAGAAACATGGATAAAATTATGTTATATACAAAAATGTATTTTTAAGGTTCCCTATTAAAAATGGTGCAAACGAAACCCGATGGTAAGAATTCGTGTTCTGTCCGTCTGTCAGTCACTCACTTCTGTCAGAGGCCTGTAGATTACATACTATTAAAGGAGGGGTGAACCGGGACCTAATATGCTGTACACCTACTTCCACTTGTACTTGCAATAGATTTAAGTACTTCTAAATATTTCCAAATAATTCCAAATATTTCCAACTAATTCCAAATATTTCCCAACTAATTCCAAATATTTCCAAGTACTTCCAAAGAGGTGTAGACCCATTTCCAATCGCGGATCACCCTCGCTATTAAAGCCAGAACTGACATATAACTAAAATTGTTTGATTTACAAATAGTCTAATACTACAAGTAGGCAAAAAATGTTGAGACTTTTTTAATTGTTTTTTTAACAAAAAAATAATTAGAAATTAAAATAAATCTATTACTAAAAGTATTTTTCTATTTATTATTAAATGGGTAATATTGGATTTCATTTATTGTATATTTGTAATTTAGACTTTATAATATAAATAAATACATGGCATAATGTACGTATGTTGGACTCCAAAGAAAAAGAATAAGAATTACATAATAAAAATTATTAGAATTTTCTTTATAATGAATTCAATTTGAATTGAAATAATTATTTACATGAATAATGTATACATTGTATTATTGACTTGAGATTACTGTTTAATTTGACTGCCTTGATCACCTTTTAGTCCAGAATAGTTGAGAGCTTTTGAAATGTTTGCGGAAGTAATTATACATTATATTTTTGAAAAATATCTCTCTAAATGACAAGTGATAGATAAAAAGAAATAAGCTGACGTTGTAATGTGGTCCATTTGACTTTACCATACAAGCTGGCCCCTCACTTATATTTAATATTTAATAAAGTTATTTATAATCATGTAGGTGGGGGGGGGGTTAGTTTTTTGCATTTTGCACTTCGGGGCTCACTAATTATGTGTATACAAAATTTTGCTAAATTTTATACAAGAGCTCTATATTTTCATTTTTGACCCCCCCCCCCGGCCCATTTGGGGGGTTAGTTTTGAATTTTTAGACTTCTGGGGTCTCACTGATTATGTATACAAAATTTGGTTGTTTGTTCACTGGCTTAGATTTTTAATTTTTAACCCCCTCCACCCCAGGGCGATATGCACCAAAATCTAATCAGATCTATATTTCAATGGACCAAAACTACGTGTGAAATTTGGTTTTGATATTCACACTAGTTTTTTGAGCTAGCTCGTCCACAAAAAAATTTGTTAACGCACAGACTAACAACCAGACTAACAGACATTTTGACAAAATTATTATTTTACAATATAATTTTTTCGATGCTCACTATAAAGGCTTTTTTGTAGACTGAAATGCTATGGTTTCGCCCAATTTTTTTAACCAAAATATTTTCAGCCGTTTTTGAAATATTTCGTAAAAAAGAAGAAAAAAAACACTTTTTTCATGCACAATACTTGACCATACCCTGTATGGTAAAGTAAAAACTGAAAAATAATTGAGAATTGATGGAAGGTAGGCCAAGGAGAAATAAAATCTGAATAAAAAGAAACTTTATTTCATCCTCTTAAAAACTGACTTTTCATACCATTTTCCATCAATAATGACTCGCCTAGCTCATACGCAGCTTTCATTCATCTGTGCGCAATTTGTTGCCTAAATACAGGCGCAACAACCATAAATCAAGTTCAAATTCAGACTACATTTTAATTTATATAGTTATTTATTTATATTTTATAATTCAATATTTTTCTCATTAGCGAAAAAAAGAGAATCGGAAATATAAAAGTACGGTCAAATAGATCTTTTAAAATTATATTAATCATGTAATTTTTATTTAGCCATCTTAAACCAAGGAGTGAACCGCGAATGGAATTAGGTGTACACCGTCTTTGGAATTATTTTGGAATTCTTTAGATAATGCCCCTTCATCTATTGTCTTCTAATTTGAAATTAAAGTGGAAGTAGGTGTGTACACGATATTAGGTCACGGTTCACCCCTCGTCTTAAACAGCGTCTTTCAATCCGGAAATATAAAAGTACGGTTAAATAGATCTTTTAAAATTATATTAATAATGTAATTTTTATTTAGCCATCTTAAACAGTGCCTTTCATTCCTGTTAACTTTACAACCATTTATTTGATTTAAAAATCTGTAAAAATATTTATAGATATAAATACATTCGACAGCATTTATTTTAGCTGCTATAAAATAAAAGGCTTAGATAGCAGATGATAAACTGATGAGGAAAATATCTTGGAACTTCATCGAATGTAGATCTGATTTAAATTCATTTAACACATATTATAATTGAAGAAGACAATAAAAGAGTGTGTCTTCTGCTGGAATTATAAATTTCATTTATTTATAACGAGACTATAGTTTCGAGGGCTTTGTCCTCTTCATCATTCATAAATTAATTCCTGTGAATCAATTGTAATAGACTGATTAAGAGGGCAAAGTCCTCGAAACTACAGTCTCGTTATAAATAAATAAAATCTATAATTCCAGCAGACGACACACTCTTTTATTGTCTCCTTCAATATATAAAAATTCTGCTACCCTCGACACAAAAACTTTCAATTTAACATATTATAAAGTTGTAATTTTTATTTTCACCCCCAGGCAAGGGCCAGAAATCTAAAAAATTACCTCACTAGATGTGCGAGCTAGACTCTCCTTGGCTGCTTTGTTTATTATAATTAAATTTATTTTGATAAATATTGTTCTAATGGTCTTTTTTTCATTTGTTATAGATGGGATTATCATTGTCTGTAGACAAAGAGAAATGTTACAAAAAATAAAGATGGTAAATAAGTGGGAAAATTAGACATAAATATTTATCTTTTTGAAACATTTTCTATAGTCTTATGCGACAGTTACCCCTGTGGATCGGGGTTAGAATTGATCCACAGTATCCCCTGCTTGTCGTAAGAGGCGACTAATAGGGGTTGAGCGTGTGGTAAATAGAATCCACACCTCGTAAAAAAACGCATGTTACGAGCGTAGAAATTGGATATTATGGAATCGGTTCTTCTTAACAACTGCGTGGAATCTAAGAGTTAGGGGTGAAATTGAACGAATCCCAAGAAACTACATGATGTAATGGCAGTTGCAAAAAAGTTGTTCTAAGATTGAAAATGTTTGTAGAGAGATAACTCATAAACAAATCATCACGAAAAACAGACAATTTTTTTTCATTAAAATTATATAGAGAGTACCTATATAGCTTTATCAAAACAGACAAAGCAAAATATGTATTATAAAAAATTTTTATTTTCGTACATTTAATCAATTTTACTTTTTTACTTTATCTAATGCGAAGTTGAGTTGTTTACCATAAAAGAATTTAGTCTTTTTTATTTTAATTAGATTCTTCCACGTTTTCAGCAATGGTTACCAATAAAAACAGAAACGACTAAAACCCAATGTAGAATGGTTATTCCTCGAATATTAGATGAGAATCAATCACTATTTTTGAACTTAAGTCAAGATTGACTGCAAATAGCAAGTGATATCTGATTAATAATAAAGGAATAAACATATTAATATTTCAAATGACTTTGGATAAAGTTTAGAAACGATCCGTTGCAGTTTATTATTAATTTAAAATGATCATTAATAAAAATTGACATTTTTCAAAATGCTAGGTTTCAGTAACCCTAGCGTTATATTTCTGAAATTTTTGAACCATTTAAAATATTAATAATTACGAATTGAAATGTTAAGCAAGCATTTTTTTCAAGTGTATATACCTGTTGATAAGCACTTGTTTGTCCAATTGAGGCTGCACAAAAAGCCAATGCGAAGAAAACTCGATATACATCAGCTGGTAGCATTTCTCCGTGTTCGATTAGGTATGTACCCATCCAAAATGCCCCAGAATACATTACATATATCACAGATTGACTAAATGAGAAAATAAGTCCATAGATAAAGGCTTGCCGAATTCCTTCTCTATATGGTATCTATAAAAAAATGATTATATTAATATTTCTGTATTTAACCTTTCGTAATAGGGTGTACAAACGAATCATAGAGTAATATAGAGTGGAAGGCTCCCGTATATAGAATAAGCGCTCTCTAGCGACTGCAGGGCGAAAACTATTAGTTCTTAAGAGCTATCCAAAGATCATAGAATATTCAAAGCCTTTGTCATAGATAAAAGATACATACCCTTTATGTTATATATATATGAGCCGTTTATTTTGAAAGTGGCCTAAGTCCACTGTTTGTTATTTCGAGATATTTGTATTTATATTTTTATTTATATATATTTCGATTCTTTTATTATCACGAATTCATGAGGATATTGTACTCCATTGACTGAGATATTATACATATGAAAAGAAGACATCTATGTCTTACTTAAACTGACATTAACTCACTTTTTTCAAAATTGGACTTAGGCCACTTTCAAAATAAACGCCTCATATGTGCCCATAATTATGAAAGTGGTCTATGTCATTGATTGTTACTTTCGAGATATTTAAAGTTTTATAAAATAAACAATATTCGAATTCTGTATAATGAGACAACGAGAAATCCATTTAACGGTTCAATTTTATGTGATTTTTCAAAACCGACATCTTTTTACTGTACTTTTTAAATGGATAGAACATAAAATATGAAAAACTAATTTTTTAATTTTTTGACTTAGTCCACTTTCATAATTATGGGCACATATATATAAGGGTATTTTTACTATTGATAATGTCACCAAAATTTGCCCTAAAGAGAGCGCTTTCCGCCATTTTATTTCCCAATGGTTTGCCCTGTCTCACCAGAGAGCTCTGTAACTCGCAAGGGTGGATCCAGGGGGGGGCGGAGGGGGCGATCGCCCCCCCCCATACAGACCCGTTCTTGGCGGGAGTGCAACACGTGCGTCGCACGCAGAGGCCAAAAAACGGCGGCCAAATCGACAGGGAATTTATAACAATTTTTTTTTTAATGAACTTAAAATATTAGATATGAAATTTGTAAAAAAAAACATTTATTATTTTAAAAAATTTTAAAATTGAAAATAAAGTTCTATGTGTGTGTATTTTAGGGTATACGAGTTACAAGGGCGGATCCAGGAATTTTTTATGGGGTTGGGAAGAATGTATATAAAGGTGGCCGATGTATATAAGATCTACTTTTTATCTCGAAAGTGTGTCGCGATCGACTTATATACATTCTCCCCCCCCCATAAAAAATTCCTGGATCCGCCCTTATTGAATAGGTATTTTACTATTTTTAAAATGATTAACCTGATACTAAAATCAAAGGGTCTTTTAGAGGTGAACTTAGATAATTTTCCATTCTTTTCAAACTTTCTCTTTAAACAAAAAAATTAAGAAAAAAAGTCTTTGATTTTTTTGGGACACCCTAATGTTTATGTATACATAATTTTAAATTTAAATGATTATACACCCACACACACACAGAAAGGTATTGTAAACAAACCTCCAAATGTGTATTATAAAGATTTGAAAACGTTCTTTCCGCTCCTAAAGAATGTACTGTACGAATATTGACTACACATTCGCTAGCAATTCTTCCAGCTTCATCAATATAATCTTGATCACGATTTTGAGTCCGTTTAAGTTGTCTCGTTTGTTGATTATAGGCTCCTACGATCACCGGTACTGCTAATACGAGAAAAAGTGCCAATTTCCAACCAAAGACAAATGCTATTAAAAGGGCCGCTATAAGTGTTACAACTGAAAATTAAATAGAAAATTTGTATCATTATTTATTAGTATTCTTTTTAAAATTTTAAGGACGTCAGATACTAGCTACAAGACTCGTTAAAAGTCTAACATTATTTAAATATATTAATTTACAATTTTTTAACACTAAAATAACCCCCCCCCCTCCCCCAAGTGCAGGGCTCATGAGATGAGTAACGGCAACGACAAACCGTTTCTTATGGCAAACCAACAGTACATTTTTAGTCCAGTTAAATTAAATGGCCCCTCGCGGGAAAGTTGTAGTGTAGTTTTGAATTCTTGGTCCTATATGGTTTTTTGGTGTGCTGAATCCGAATCTGAGACTTGATTACAAAATTTCGTGACGGAACATTGTCAAAAATGCAAAATAAGGTAAAAAATTTCATTTCTTAGCGATTTTTTGCTTACAACTCGAAAACTATAAACTTTTCGACAATGTTCCGTCATGAAATTTTGTTAGCAAACCTCAGATTCGGATTCGGCATACCCAAAAACATAATGGATCGAAGAAATTACAACTACTCTAAAATTTTCCGAGTAAAAAAAGAATTTAACTGGGCCATTAGTTTTAATAAAAAAAAAAATCTCACCAAATATTTTGCTTTGTGGATTGACCCCCCACCCCTATGACAGTTTTCTGTCTACGCCACTGAGTTTATACATATATTTTTCTTATTTTCACACTCTAATCTTGAATAGCTTATAATCATCCGACGTCCTTAGAGAAAATTCCTTACCAGCTCCTAAGACTTGACCAAGTCTTATTCCAGCGGCTCCTTTTATCAAAGGCGGTTCTCTAGCAAGTCGTACTACTAATTTACCGACAGCAGATGATGGTAGATCAAACCATCCGACAGGTTGTCGAAGGATATTTTGAAAAGCATATAAACGTATTCTTTTTATGAGATATTCAGATACTGAAGTCATACACCATAATTGGACACTGTATGCAATCATAGATGCGCATGCAAGAACCACGAACATTTCCGACCAGAAAATAGATGCCAGTTTAAGAGCTTCTCCATGTAGAGTTAAGGTCTAAAAAAAAATATATAAATATATTATATGTTGTAATATAAAGTATGAAAAAGACTTAGATTGGAATATTTTCCTCAGATAATGAAAGATGTGGTACTTTTAACGAAGTGAGAGGTTGGCGGAATAGAAGTGAGTGAAGGCGTCCCGCCCCGGGACGTTTCGTCAAGCCAGTCTTAGGATTGTAAACTCGATGATGAAATAATTTTGAATTAAATACGGTTTTTATAACTCCATACAACAAATTTCCGAGTTGTATCACTTTTCACTATGATTATATTAATATTAAGCTGAAGACACACTCTTTAATTTATTTTTCAAACTTTGCTACTCTTGGAAAAGTATATAAGTAGGTACTTATTTATTTTTAAGAAAATTTTTTTCGTATTTTTCTGAACTATAATTTTAATGAGTTATAAAGGAAACCAGGCAAGTTATATTAAATATATAAAGAATTTGTGAGAGTTTACTTGCCAAAGTTAACCGGATGTTGGACTTTTATAATAAATAAGATTAATTTCTATCTTTGTGCAGAATATTTTTATTGACCGACCAGCATGGTTAATAGCATAGAGTAATATGGAGTGGAACGGTACTGTATATTGAAAAGCGCTCTCTGGCGACTGCAGGGCGAAAACTCTTAGTTCTTAAAGATCCTAGAACATTCAAAGCCTTTGTCATAGATAAAAGATACATACCCTTTATGTTATATAGCATATATATATATATTATATATATGCGCATTTTTTTACTCTTGATAATGTCACCAAAATTTATCCCGAATAGAGCGACGTTTCCGCCATTTTATTGCCCAATGGTTTCGCCCTCGTCTCACCAGAGAGCTCTGTAAATGGTATACGCTAAAATATATTGGCTCCTTATGGATCCTTCCACTCTCTATTACACTATGGTTAATAGGTTTCGGTCTGCTGAGAGATCATTCTCAAAGCCTAAAAGCAATATAGATACACGATACAGTGTTTAATATTATAAATTTACATTGATTGAATTTCATATACAAGGTTAAATATTTAAAACATTATTATTACCTCAATTCCAATTTGTTTTCTAGCTTATTTTCTTGGGTACGAGAGTCCATCCCAGTAACTCGATTTCACATATACTAGTAGTATTACTTTATTTCAATGTCTCTCTCCTCGATGTATGTGAAATGGGGTTACTGGGATGGACACTCGTTCCCAAAAAATAATCTAGGAAACAAATTGGAATTGAGTTAATAATGTTTTAAATATTTAACCTTGTATTCTTCTTCTTTAAGTGCCATATTAGTTCTCCCTGAGGGTTTGGGTCCTCTCCACATATACCTGTGCTGAGTGTGTTTAGCTGTTTTTACACAGATATACGGGACCTACTTTTTAAGATCGGTTCCAAACAGCTAGTTTGGAGAGGTTACTAGGCAATTATACTCTTGGTAGGTTGCCATTGCTTTCCAACCTTATATATGAAATTCAATCATGGTAAATTTATAATATTTGACATTATATCTATATTGCTTTCAGGCCTTGACAGTGGTCTGTCAGTAGACCGAAAGCTATTTTACCATAGTGGTTGGCCAATAAAAAATATTCTGCACAAAGATAGAAATTAATCTTCTTTATTATAAAAGTCCAACATCCGCTTAACTTTGGCAAGTGTTTACTCTCACAAATCCTTTATATATACAGGGTGTTTCAGGATGAATAGTAAATATTTTAGGAGGTGGTAGTATTGACGAATTGCAATAAAAAAATGCCATATAACATGTGTCCAATTTTTATCGAGTATAGAGATACAGCTGAGTTCAATGCCTTTTCGTATCGTGTGTTGGTACACCGTTTTATAAGGGCGCACTTATCGAATGTCAGCAGTAGAATGTTGATGTTCAAGTTGTGAAGTTGTGCTTTAGTTTACATTGAAGTTTTCATTGGGATTTGTTGGCCAAGTCTACTGTACTGTAGCGTATAAACGTATTTATACATGCTGAGTATGCCGATATGGTATTTGCCATGTTGCATATGAACTTGTAAATAGAAACTACCCTGTGGATGAAGTAGAAT
Organism: Forficula auricularia; assembly: GCA_024734495.1. Taxonomy (NCBI): domain Eukaryota; kingdom Metazoa; phylum Arthropoda; class Insecta; order Dermaptera; family Forficulidae; genus Forficula; species Forficula auricularia. The sequence continues at coordinate 1,738,834 of JALMQS010000621.1, read as the reverse complement.
ACATTATTGAGTCCGTGAAACGTAGTCCGTCAACAATCACACGTAGAATTTCTGCTTTTTTTTCTCGGTTCATACTTAACGGCTGTATCTCTGTTACCAATAAAAAACTGGACACATGTTATATGGCATTTTTTATTTGCAGTTAGTCTCTACTACCACCTCTAAAATATTTACTATTCCTCCTGAAACACCCATGTATATGTAAATAATTTTAAAACTTACTGAGAACATTTCACCATAAAAAAAGGCAAAGACTGGCATGATTGTTCCGGTACAGCAACAGCATAATATACCAGCTGTTAGGAAAATCCACTCGGGTCCATTATATTTCAGTAGTGTATACAAAGGAACAGGTTTAGGAACTTCTTTATCGCAACAAATTCCTCCGATAATGTTTTGATTATTGATAACAATTTCCATCATATTCCTGTTGCTTTGATTCATAGAATCTTGACTAAAAGTAGAAACAAATCAATTATTAAGGATTTTTGTTCAAATATGATAAAATAAATAAATAAATATAAATTGGAGAATACAAAAAGTCTGCAGGATCTACAAGTCAATATTGGAGATAAAAGGGAAAACATCTGCATGACCCAGAACTATCTCATCTAGAGGCCTAGCCTGGGTTCTGACCCCCCCCCCCCCCAAGGGGAGGACTCCATGGGATGAGTAACGGCAACGGCAAACCGCTTCTTATGGCAAAATAACTGTAATGAAATATATTTCATATGTTTAATCAATAATTTTATGTTCTTTTTTAATTTCTTGAAGTGCCATTTTTAGTCTGAAATGTCATAAATTATTCTCTTATAGGGCCCAAATCGTAGCGGAAAGTTTTGGGGTAGTTTTGATTTCTTGATCCTATACGTTTTTTGGTATGCTGAATCCGAATCTGAGATTTGCTATCCCGCAAATCCCACCTTTTTTTCGATTTTTTTCCCATTTTGACCATAAAGGGACAGTTTTCGACAAAGACCACTCTATACATTTTTAAACTAAATTGAATTCTATACAATTAAAATAAAGTTTCATCGTAACTGGATAATGATAACCTAGCCTGCAATTAGGTTAAAGTTTTGAAAAACTGCAATTTTTCCTTCATAAGATTGAAAACCACTCATCCTAACAAACTTGATTTTTATCTCCGTATCTAGGAAATTTCATTGACTTGAACGTTTACTTGGACCAATTTTTTGATAAAACTTATTAGATTTACTTAGATATCTAGCATTTTCCATGACAGAATATGATCCGAATCCTGAAAGGTGCATGGAAACCGCCAAAAAATGAGATTTTTTACATTTCTTTGCATTTTTGACAATATTATCATTTCGTCTGATAGTTTGTTTTATAATTTGAAAGCTTATATTGGAAAATAACACGTTTTTATGTGATTTTTATTTATTCATCAACGTTTCAGCCGATTTTGCCGACTTTTTCAGGTTAAATAGTCATGTCATAATATTCGTTTAAATTCTTTATTATTACTCGTCAGCCAAATATTGAAATAGTTGCATTTTCGTGATAATTTTCGCGCATCTGCAATAAAAACACAATTTCTTCTCTTTTTAATAACGTAACCTTATCAATACAGAACAGAACAGTAATCACTTCTTACAAAAAATAGAATAGAATATTTTTATTTTTATCCATATATACAATAGTATTCGAGGTTGAGATTTTTGTATATAGGGATAAAAAGTAAAAATATTCTATTCTATTTTTTTGTAAGAAGTGATTACTGTTCTGTTCTGTATTGATAAGGTTGTTATTAAAAAGAGAAAAAAATTGTGTTTTTTGTGAATGTGCCAAATATCTTTTGAAAATTGTATTCTGATGGCCTTCAATGGTAACGAAGGTAATAAGAAAATTTAAACGAATGTGTGACATGACTATTTGAAGCCCTGAAGAAGTCGGCAAAGTCGACGAAACGTTGGTGGATAAATAAAAAAGTCACACATAAAAAACTTTGTCCTTATTTTCCCAATATAAACTTTCAAATTATAAATTTTTGACAATGTTCCGTCAAGAAATTTTGTTAGAAAACTACAGATTTGGATTCAGCACACCCAAAAACATCTTTATGTTTAAAGGTTTGAAGAAATTACAACCACCCTAAAACTTTCCGGGTCAAAACACAATTTAACTGGACTATTTTTTTTAATGAAAAAAATTCTCACTAAATATTTTGCTTTTTATTGCGAATTAATTATTTTTATTTTATTTTTTATCAAAAATAGCTATGCAGGGAAATTGGATGTCGACCCTATCAAATTTTGTTTATTGATACATTATATTATCAAAATATTAATTTCATCAGGACACTCGATAGGGGAAGGTCGACCTAAGTCGGGATCTTAGACTATTAATACTAAACAGATTTTGTTAAAAAAATATTTATATAATGGTACCTTTCAACCACAGATTGTTCTTCTGTCGCAGATTCAGCTTGTTGCATTTTCGCCAGCTCTGCATATAATCCGTCCATTTTTAATAGAGTTTCGTGATTTCCAGCCTCCTCAATTCTTCCATCTCGAAGTACATAGATTTTGTCTGCATGTCTGATAGTTGATAATCGGTGGGCTACAATGATGGTCGTTCGACCCTTACTCGCAATATTTAAGGCTTTTTGTACACTGGCTTCACTTTTTGCATCTAATGCAGAGGTAGCCTCGTCTAAAAGGAGAATTGGGGGACGTCGAATTAACGCCCTGGCAATAGCCAGACGTTGTTTTTGTCCACCTGATAATTGGGCTCCTCTCTCTCCTACTTGAGTTTCATACCCTAAAGGTAATCTACTAATAAACCTAAAACCATAAAATAAGTATATTAAATTTTAATCCTTGTTTTTGATTTAAAAGTAAAAGAAAATTACCCGTGAGCGTTTGCCAATTTGGAGGCTTGTAGTGCCTGAAAGAGTTAAATAAAATTAATTGTTTGGTCATTTTTAAAATTATTCTATTGGCCGAAGTGGAATTTTTCCGAGGGGGTGTTTATAAAATCATTATTTTTAACAATGTATTTTAACACATGAGTAGGACTCAAAATGAAAAATCTAAGAACAGAAATGTCAAATAAACGCAAAGTATTATTGACCAAGAAATTGACAATAAATAAATGAATAAATAAATAGTTAGGTATCCTGACTACCTCAGAGCTATACTGATCCAAACGCAGAAAGAATCATTAAAATCGGTTCATAAACAAAGAAGTTAAGCGCGTGCATACATAACAAAAAAGGTCCAATACCAATTTTTATATGGTACTAATCGGAAACTATACTGAACCCAATGCAAAAAAAATCATCAAAATCGGTTCATAATTGGCGAAGAAATCAGGTAACAGAGACACAAAAAAAATTCAGTCGAATTGATAACCTCCTCCTTTTTCGAAGTCGGTTAAAAATAGCTAGAAATTTTTCTTTATTTCTAATAAATATAATATTATATCACACACCATCCAGTGGCGGATTTTACAATTAAGAAGCCCCAGGTGCAATTTAATTTGGAGGCCCCTCTAAATATTTTCACTACCCCTACTACACCTTACAGTTCATTTGTCAATTTAATTAGGTAATACTGCTAAGTTATTAATTATTTTTATTATGAAAAAAAATAATAATTAAATGAAATATTTATTTTTATTTTGAGAGCTGATTTTTGAGGCACCCCTATGATTTATGAGGGCCCAGGCTCACTGACACCATCCAAAATATTTTTTTGCTTCATGGCTAAAACTATTTTGATTAAAAAAAAATGAGTGAATTCACAGCGTTTCGGTTTCTGCAATAAATCTTGGTATAGTGAACATCGGAAAATTTATATTTCAAGTAATATTAATTATTTCGTCAAAATGTCTCTTATTTCGTTAGTGGGTTAGCACTTAATTTTTGGAGTGATGATTGATCCATAAGAGCCCTACTTATTTTATATTTATCTTTATTTTATAACTCCACTACCTGCAAGGCCCGCCTTCGGCGACCCTTTGCTAGCCAGAGGCAGGCCCCCTGGACCCTCAACCCACGAACCGCACTCCCCACCACACCCACACCCCGAACCTGCCCCGCACCCCACCCCGCACCTCACCCCGCACCCCACCCCGCACCACCCCACTACGCCTCTGGACCCTCACCTGATCCCCCCTCATTATGCCTCTGGACCTTCACCTAAACCCTCCACTCACCCCGTGCCCCTGCACCTTACTCCGCACCCAGTTTTTTCATTTCTAGCCTTCTAGTGAGCCATAGATTCTATATACAATGTATATGTAAGCATTTTCATTTTTTGCCCTCCCCCCTCCCTTGGGTGGTTAGTTTTTGCATTTCTAGCCTTCTAGTGACCCACAGATTATGTATATAAAATTTGATTGAGTTTGGTCGAAGAGCAAGAATTTTCTCCCTCTCCCCCACTTTTTGGGTGGTTTTGGGAGGAATTTTTTAAACAAAAGTTGTCAGAAATCACATCCCCTACAACTTTGCTCATTTTAAAATTTGCCGTAGAGTTAATAGTTTAGGAGTTATTTGATAATTTTTCATTCGTGCCCCCCCCCAAACCCCTTCTGGGGTCAAAATATCAAAACGTTATATGGCTAAAAACGTAAGTTAGAAGATATCTGATCTAAATATGAAATTTCATAATAATCCCTTAAGCCGTTTTTACGTGAATCGTGAGCAAATTTTCGCGGAACCCACGGAAACATACAGACAGACAGACAGACAGACATACATACAGGAATTTTGTTGAGGGTGTTTTCGTTCATAACTTTGCTTGAAACGTGTGCAACCAAAATTTGGCGTGATTTGGAGCAATGTACAGACAAAACCTTAATTTTATATATATAGATTCTACCAAAATGAGCCAAAAAAACTTGATTTTAATTTATTTTTTTACTTTCACATTTATATTCATAGAATATAATAGGGGAAGTATTGCGATGGCCAGTCTGGGTCCTGACTCTTGCATTTAGGATTCCGTTTAAAAGTAAAACAAAACCCTATTAAGGTTGATACAATGTCTTAATGTCTTTTCGTCGGTCAAAGCATTGTAGTTGGTAAACTAAATAAGATACAAACATTGAATTCACAATTATATGTATTCATTTTCCCCGAAAACAAAAATAATATTAATATTAGAATTTTTTCTTTCCCCTTGATAATTCGAATTATTCTTGTAGTCCCTTGGATTTCGAATTATCGAGAGTCGGACTGTATATATTTCAGACATTAATTTTCATAAAGGCTGTTTAAATTTCAGAACCAACTCACATCATCACGTGAGGCTTTTGTATTTCCGTATAGAATATTTTCCAAAATAGAAGCTCCGAAAAGAACAGGTTCTTGGGATACAAATCCAACAGAATTTCGCAGCCATGAAACATCGAGATCTCGAACGTCATATTTATCCACCAGTATTCTCCCTTCAGTTGATTCGAAAAATCGCAGCAATAATGCGATAATTGAACTTTTTCCAGCTCCACTCGGGCCAACCAGAGCTATTGTTTTGCCGGGTTCTGCTACAAAATCTATTCCCCTTAATGCTGGAAATTCTCGTCGTGAAGGATATTCAAAATGAACGTTTTCGAAACGCACTTCACCGTGGATCACTGGGCGGAGGCCTACTCCAGATGTCTAAAAAATAAATAAATAAAAATAAAACTACCATAATGTATTTATGTGAAGGAAACAATAAAAGACACACTCTTTTATATGCCCTCTTCAATTTATAAAAATTCTGCTACTCTCTGCAAAAGAAACTTTCAATTTAATGAATTTATTTCATAGATAGTTATTTTGTGAGTAAGGGTATCATAGAAATACTTTATGAATAAAGACCGGATTTTTATGCAATAAAAAGTGCCAAAATATACCATAAAATATGCAGTTAAAAATCCTGAATTATGGAAGTAATATGCAGTATACGTTGAAATATGAAAATATATGCAGTAAAAGATGGCAAAATAAATTTTTTATGCAATAAAAAATTAACATTGAAGACAAAAAGACTATATATTTGAAGGAGTGCTATGAAAAAAATAAAATGATAAAGTAAGCTATAGAGACCAAGTGTCAAATATCTACTTTTATTGCGTAAAAAATTGCACAAAATTTTCAATACATTTAATGTATTAAAAAATCTTTATGTGAACGAAAAAATTCGGGGGGAGGGTAATTTTATTTAACAGACACGATTGTATTGTATTGCTTTTATTTGCAAATATTTGACCGGCTATAATCTGATCACTCCATTAACTTACACACACACAAACACTCAATGTTCAAAACGTCCCGAAGGCCGTTAAAAAAAATATATAATAATAATAAAGAAATAATTAACAAATGATCTCAAAAATAATTAAAATTCGATTGTAATTGTGAATAATTTATGTTTAGAAGTATTTTTCTAAATTATCTTTAGGTTATTAAGTATACGGTCACTTAAAATTGATTTATACGATGAAAAAGAGCCCGCTTCATATTCTCAGACGTAATGGGGTCGAATTTAAAGGAACTTAAACCCCACCACTTTTACTTTGGAAGAAAAATATTGGAAACTTTTCGTCATTTTCGTTAGGATATAGTATCTACAACTGAATAATAAGAAACATAAGTGGATTGTTGTTTTGTAGCTTGTTTACATCCTTTATAATCCAACTTCCTACTACTTCGTAGTCCAACAGTACACTTCATGTCTGTTGAGGCCTATTTCAGTTTTCTTCGAATTTAAATTAGTGTACTCCTGTTTTATTTAATCTTTTTTTCATTCTTTTTCCGAAAAGTTAATTTTAAAACCTCTATATTTGAAGCGAAATATGGAATTTTATGCAATAGCCTTCAAATATGCAATTTTATCTAATATTACTCAATTATGCAAAATATGCAGTATAAAATTTAACCCACAGTATCCTAGATGCATGATTCGGATAGATAATTGATTTCCTGGGTCGTACGTGGCGGCAAACAAAATATGCAATTGCATGGGAATCTGGTCTCTATTCATGAATAAACTTTTACGTTTTCTTTTTTAATTTATTATTCAAATCTGCATGAAATTCTGAACAATTTGAAGTACAGGCGAAATTTCGTTTGATTAAAATAAAAATCAAGCATATATTAAGTATAGGCATGTTACAACCACTAGTTCCCAAAGGATCTTCAAAGTTATGAAATATGAAACGTGCTATGTTAAGAAATGGGTGAACTTCAGATACTACTGTGTTAATTTGACAATTTTAAAGCCTTTCTAATGCCAGTCGTATTACGACCATCCAGACCTGGTTAACTTGTTTAGCATACCTCTATGATACCGACCCTATATTTAAAGTATTGTATTTAACTTACCGCATCAATTTCTGGGCTTCGATCTAAAACTTCAAAAACAGTATCACACACAGAAACGGCAGTTCCGATAGCTTGTAAAAATGGCAAAGCGTTGCCGATGGAAAACGCCCCAGCCATAACGGCGAAAAATACACAAAAAACAGACCCTGGAGTCGCCTCATCATTACTGATTAGATAGGAACTATACCAAAATGCCAATCCGTAGGATACGTATGTAGTGAAAAATGAAAAACCAACGGCCATAGAGAGACCACGATATTTTTTCATTGCTTCCACTCTGCCTGCTTCTAAAGCAACTTCATATCTAAAAACATAATAAAAATAAAAAAAGCAATATAAAAAATTGAAATTATTCTAAAAAATAATCAGTAAAACGTTTCATAAAGAGAAACAAAGAGGCTGTCTTTTGCTTGATACAAATAAACATACACACACAGTGGCGTACCTAGAACTTTTGCCGCCCGGGGCGGTCTCACAATTTGCCGCCCTTTCTAAGTCAATCAAATGATGGTTTTTATAAATTAATAAACATAAATAAATAATTGTAATTGAGACAAAATATAGGCGGGGGGGGGGAGACTTTTTTTTACCATTGGATGGCATATTTAAATTAGGCAATAATAAAGGAGGCCGCTTAAGTTGATATACTTATATGCAACTTAAGGAACTTACGGAGGTCGCAGGTAATATTTTCTACCCTACATTGACTTGACGACGAGGAAAATTATTCGAAATCATACAGTAATTCATAATTCGTGGAAATCGAATAGTAAACTTATTAAGTGAACAAGTTGTTTTTTACAACTATAACTAAATTAAAAAATACTGCCTCAAAATATGTGCGGACCGCACCCACCGCATCCTCCTAGGTACGCCACTGAACATACATATATTATATATATATATATATATTTAGAATGTTTATATGTTAACATTTGAATGAAAAGCGAAAGCTAAAACTTTTTATCTGAATACTGCCCTATTTTGCGCACTTGGGACCAGACTCGTTTTGATAGTGAACCAAGAGTTGCAAAAGATACATATTCGGCCGGGATGATCCGACAGTCTCCGCAAATGCCTTCTCCATTTCGGCGATGATTTCCCTGACTAGATCCTATAATCAAATCTTATATTTATATATTCAACTCTCTAGTTCAATCGCGTTTTTCTTCTATTTTCCTAATAGTATGGTTGTTATAATGAATATATGAATATATATAAGATTTGATTATAGGATCTAGTCAGGGGATCCATCGCCTAAATGGAGAAGGCATTTGCGGGCTTAACGCAGAAGATGTCGGATCATACCCGGCTGGGTCCTGTATCTTTTTTTTCAAATCTTGGTTCACTATCAAAACGAGTCTGGTCCCAAGTGCACCAAAAATAGGGCAGTGACCGGATAAAAAGTTTTAACTTTCGCTTTTCTTTTAAATGTTAACATATATATATATATATATATACTATACTATATATATATCTCATGAGAGGCTCTGCTCGCAAGTGTATACGCAGATATAGATATATTAATTCTTATTTACCTTTTTTGTCATTCTATGAAACGCATTAAACGCCGCTACCGTTTTGATAGCCGCTAAAGTTTCATCGGCCACTGCGCCTGCTTGAGCATACTTAAGTTGCTCTCTTGCTGAAGACGTAGCTGCAAGGTGTGCAATATAGCCTGATGTTGCTATCATTAACGGGGCAGTTATCAAAATGACCAGCGTTAGCCGCCAATTGACAAAGAAACCAACTGCTATTCCGGCTATAAATGTTGCCGAATATTGAATGACCAGGGCCAATTTGCAGCCCACTCCTTCCCGTAATCGATCAAGATCATCATTTAGACGAGTGGTAAGATCTTGGCCTGCACCCAGCCTAAAAAATAGAGCAAAATATCTGTAGAAAAGTAAATTCTAGAAAAATTTCAAAAATGCTTTTTTTAAATTTACCATAAGATCTGCTTATGGTATGGTATTTAAAAAAGATAAAGAAGTTATGGGGGAAATATTGGATCATGCAGAATAATGTTACCTGTATCGTATTATTTGTTATTTCTGTTCAACGAGGGGAGAACCGCGATTGGAATTAGGTGTACACCCTCTTTGGAATTATTTGGAATTACTTTTGGATTTCATTAGATAATCTATTGTCGTCTATTGTCTTTTACTTGAAATGAAAGTGGAAGTGGAAGTAGGTGTAGACGATTTTAGCCCGCGATTCACCCCTCGCTGTTCAATAAATAGTTATAATTAATTATGTGTGATTTAAACAAAATTTTAAGCTTTAACCCTAGAACACTACCCATCAAAAAATATTGTAACAGGTGTACCCCATTAAAAAGTCATAGAAAATAAACTTTTAATTTTTATTATATACAAAAAACATATCTCCTGACAAACTTAGGCTCTAAGTAAATGAATGTTACCAATTTTGAGTCACTTTGAGCACTCAGGACAAACTTTGGTTTGATGCTCTAAACATATGAACTTATCACACTTTTTACATGAAATCCGCGATTTGCGATCTTTTTTTCTGGGATAGAATGAACATCTGCCAGACGATGGTAGTTTAGGTATTGGAATATTGGTTTCTGGCTCCAAGTATAATATTCTCTCAATAACGGCTCGGAGTTTTTCGGATAAAGTAGTTAAGGTAAAGGCACCAGTAGTGGGCCACATGCAAGAAAAGTGCAAAAATTAGCTTATCCAACTTTGAAAAATTGCTCTATATATAGCTCATGTCATGGGCTAAATATATCGCTATTTTTCTAAGTTAGATAAGCTAATTTTTGCACTTTCCTTGCATGTGGCCCATTACTGGTGCTTTTACCTTATTTGTGTTTTATAAACTTGTCACACTAACAAAAACACGTGTCATTGCAACTACTGTAGCAAATGAACTGACGTGTGCATTTAAGAGATTAGCAGGAACCATAATTTTGAGCTGTCGTTTGTAGAAAAATAACAGAAGTTACGAGCAAGGCTGGGATACAGCTGTACCTCGGGTAGTGTTCCAGGGTTAATAAAATTAATCATAAAAATACAAACTTTAACAAGAACATATCTAGTATGCTAAGATAATTTGGTGGGCTAGAGTCATGCGAGATTTTTTCAATGATAAAAATACTAATTCTTACTTTTTCATGCCATGGTATGTCTTGTCTTAAAAGCTGTGCAAAAAACGCTTTCCTCAACCGATACGTTTGTCTCTCGGCTGTTAGTTCCCAACAGGTTGTTTGACCAAATCCACATATGAAGACTCCCAGGGCTAGATATAAATAGGCCGTCGTGTAATCGGACATCGATTCACTGAATCGCATTGCCGATGGTTCCGAATTACTATAATCGGTGTATTCTCCCGGCTTTATTGATATTGTGATATTTAAAGAATCAACTTGCTTTTCTACAAATCTATTGGTCATTTGTCCAAAAATAAGGGCTAATACTGGAAAACATGCTCCGTGAAGAATGGAAAGAATAGCGCCCACAATCATCAACAAAATATCGAGAGGACGTGCGAAACGGAACTGGAAAAAAATCGGAACATTTTTAGTTAAATTTGGTTTTATATATTAGAAAAACAAATTAGATTTTATATTAGAAGTGATAACTTTTTCAAGACTGTTCGCATTGTGAAAATTTTAGTGAATTGTGACAGTATGAAATGAAAAGTAAAAAATTTAGCATAAAAGTTAAACTTATTAATACAATTTGTGTGCCGAATTTTAGCTCATTATATACAAATGTATTTACTATACAGTTGTATATAATCAACTTTCCCTTCTCTTCGGTAATGCAAGGGTCTTTTCGAGATCCATAGGGGCTACATCTTTACTGGTGCACCCCTTCGTGCATTCGATTGCATTAAAAAAAAAAAAAAAAAATGAGCTAAAATTCGACAAATTTATGCTTACCAATTTGAAAATACTTGAACCACTTGCAGGAGGAATAGAAATGCTTTCATGTTTCCTGTAAAAATAGAATAATTTAATTTAAAAAACTTACAATCAAAAACAATATGGAACTATAGGTTTAATAGTCTTAGAGCTAATCAACTTATTCTAAAAGTTAAACTATTTAATTCGGAAAATTTCATAGCTTAAAATCTAGTTGTAGTCATGTTAATTAAAAAATATTTCTCTGTGTATGCAGTGGGGAAATGTCTACTACTGAAGGCATAGCCCCCGCAAGGATGGTTCATGTGCAGCAGGGGTTCCCGGCCCCGGCTTTTTGGCCTTTCTAACCATAAGCCAATTTACGATACTACTTATTTTTTTTTAAATTTGTCCCTCCGCGGGGTCAGATTGGAACCCAAGTCAATATCTCACGGCCCCCTATTTTTTTTTTTTTTTTTTTAATTTAGATTGATTAAAAAACTATTTATAATTTTGAATTTCGTATATGCATACACTTAGGTACTAGTCAATGCATGCCCAACCTGGCCCCTCCCTTTAATTTTATATTTAATAAAATTATTTATAATCATGTGGGGGAGGGGGGAGTTAGTTTTTGCATTTTTAGACTCCTGTGGGTCCACTGATTATGTATACAAAAATTTAGTTGAATTTAGTACAAGAGCGTAGATTTTCATTTTTGACCATACACCCCCCCCCCCCCCGACGGTTAGTTTTTGCATTTTTAAACTTCTGGGGTCCCACTGATTATGTATACAAAATTTGGTTGAGTTTGCTCAAATGGCCTAGATTTTTAATCTTTAACCCCCCCTCCACCCCCCATTTTTGGGTCGATATGCACCAAAATCTAATCACCTCTTATTCAGCGCTCCTCGTACTGGGGGTTTCCCACAGAAACAAAATCAATTATTACAAGGGCAACTCAAGTCTGGTGAGCAACATTGCAGCAAGGTTTGGGGTGGGCTCGGGTTCTGTGGGAGTTGAAGCCATCACACTCTCGTGGAAGGGAGTGTGGTGGCATTAAGCGGTGCCTCCCCTTGTCGCCTTGGGAATTTCCCAGAGAACTTTATGCGATATGACCTTCAGGGCGATGAGGGGTTCTTTGATGAATTTTTACAGCTTCAACAGGAGAACTTATAGGGAAATCGCCATACGCTAGAAATTGTATATAGAAAGTAAAAAAGAAAAAAAATGTGTAAATATATTATGTAAATGTTCCTATAATTATGTAAATACTCCTATAATTAAATTCACCCGGCTATGTAAATATTTCTTGTTAGTGGAGGCCCTCACCTGCGTGGCCCAATAAACGAAAAATCAATGCACCAAAACTACGTGTGAAATTTGTTTTGATATTCACACTAGTTTTTGAGCTCTACGTCCACAAAATTTGGTAACGCACAGACTAACAACCAGACTAACAGACATTTTGACAAAACAGTTATTATCTCGAAAAATATAGTTTTTTTGATGTTCACTTATTATTTTTGTTAATCAAAATAGTTTCAGCCGTTTTTGAGATATTTTGAAAACAAGAAGGAATAAAACACTCTTTTCATGCACGATTACAATACTTGACCATACCCTGTATGGTAAATTAAAATAAACACGGTTATTATGTTTTGATTAATCAGTGTATGCATCCACTACCATGGGAACCATGGCTAAGTATTATACATATGGTATGTGCACAATTATCGAAATTTTATAATTATAATTCAAGAATTTAAACTTATTTAACAGTAATAATTTATTTGTTACATTTGCGACTCTTCGCGGCCCCTCTGCGGGTAATCCATGGCTCCCTAGGGGCCGAGGCCCACTACTTTAAGAAGTATTGACCTAGTCCACATAATTTTTTGCCATAAACATTCGTTAAATGGAAACAACTCCGAAGATGAACAAAAAACGCATTCTAATGGAATTGAAAAGTGTGTAAATATGCCAACTGCAGCTCAGTTATCTCAGCTTTGTTGATCTGGAACTTAAGCTTGGAATATACCAAGGTCAATGACAGTACTTAATAATAATTATTACAGATTAAGATGCATCAATTTATCGGAGTTTTCCCATAATCTTAAAAGGCCAGGGTCTAAATCGAGTGATAATATTTTAATTTAAACTACAAAAGCTTATAGCATTTGATAACATGCTTATATCTTAATTTTATACAATACAATTGGACCGTCCAAATTCCAATATTGTTTCGTTTATCCCACTAGGGTTTGAATGGGGAAAGTTAAAGGCAAGATGTCATCCTGTATTTACATTGGAAATTTTTAAAAGACATTTATTTCATATGACTGCATTAAATTAGATATATATATAATCAGATTCGATCTAACAAAAGAAAGAAATAACCTTATTTTCAAAATAATCGCGTAAGCTTTTAAAATACAGGGTGGGCCATAAAGATCTATCACATTTTGAAGAGGTATAAAAAATGAAAAAATTAACTAGAAAAAAACTGAATATATATTTTTGAAAAGAACATAAAATAATTTTTTTTAAATGTGTTTTAAGCATTATTTATCAGACCAAAAAGAAGGGGGAGTAAAAATGAAAATTCTAGCCCTTTTGACCAAACTCAACCAAATTTTGTATACATAGGGCTAGAATTATCATTTTCGACCCTTCCCCCATTTCGGGTGGTTAGTTTTTGTATTTCTAGCCTCCACAGAATATGTATACAAAATTTGGTTGAGTTTTGTCGAAAGGGCTAGAATTTTCATTTTTGACCCCCCCCCTTTTTTTGTCTGATATAATGTTTAAAACACAATAAAAAAAAATTATGTTCTTTTTCAAAAATAAATTCTGTTTTTTTCTAGTTAAATTTTTTCATTTTTTTTATACTTCTTCAAAACGTGGTAGATTTTTTTACATAGGAAAAATGGTGTAGGTTTTAGGTGAAACATGATATTAATTAATAAAGTAAAGGAGTGTAGTTTCACTGTGAATGAAATAAAACTCAAAAGAGGTTTATACAAACTCAATATATTTCGGATTATTAGTCCATCAGGAGTTTACAGGTTAAAAACTGTCAGTTTTTAATCTATAAACTCCTGATGATGGACTAATAATCCGAAATATATTGAGTTTGTATAAACCTCTTTGAGTTTTATTTCATTCACAGTGAAACTAGACTCCCTTTGCTTTATTAATTAATGTGGTAGATCTTTATACCCCACCCTGTACATTAAAAGCAAAAGTTTTAAATAAATTAGAAAAACTAACAGAAAATAGTTAATTAGAAAATGGTTAATAACTTAAAAGATAAAGCAAAATTTACCATCATAAAGTAGAATTTTATAGAAATGTCATCAGAAAATAAGCTTTATCTAGTAAAAATTTGGTATTATTTATTTTGCAAATTTTTTGAATTATTTTTTTAGGATGAACTCTGTTAATTACTTTTTCTCAAGTTCATACATTCCTCCTATAAAAAAAATTATTTATAAAATTCCTAATACTAGTTTGACGCAACCACCCATCCGTCTCCATTCGATTCTTCTTCATGTTACGAATTCTAGATATTTTTAATGTAGTAGTTTTTCCAAGGCCTTCCACAAAAATTATAACTAAAGACAAGCTATAAATCATCATATTAATAAAATTACTAGGATTTGTTCCGAAAAATTTGAATTTATTTAATACGACCCAGTTAAGGCCGTATATCGTCTTAAGAACTCAAGTTTGTATATATTAATGATTTATTTAATTCGCTGGCCTTATGATTTATTATTTATTTACTATTTTTTGAGCATTTTGAAAGTGTTTTTAAAAAATTTACGTTATATTTTTTTAATTTTATGTTTTAGTATTTAAAATTTGAATTTGACGTCGAATAGAAAGAAGCATCACAAATTAAAGAGTATGAGTAATAGAAAATACCGAGGGGTGAACCGCGATTCGAATTTTTTTTCTTTCTGATATAAAGGATTGATTTAGTTGAACTAGGCATGTATAATTTCGAATATAGTATTTTTTAACGCTAGGAGTTACACCTAGAATATGCAACCAGTTGGTCTAGACTTAAGACTTCAGAGACTTCAATAGCATAATCCGCAGTAGTCTCGTGATAAAATATATTTTTCAAATAAGCGCGGTCAAAACAATTCTCATTGATATGTCAATTATTCTTTGATATATTAGTTAGAAAAATTATAAAAATTTAACATAGAAAAGGATGGATTTCTCCATTGCGAAAAAAGAAAAGCATGAGGAAGAAATTTCAGGGGTTGTTTCACATCGAGGGGTTAACCGCGATTAGAATTAGGTGTACACGTAATTGGAATTATGTGGAATTATTTTGGAATTCATTAGATAACGCCCCTTCATCTATTGTCTTATACGTGGAAATGAAAGTGGAATGAAAGTAGGTGTACACGATATTAGGTCGCGGTTCACCTCCCGGAAAATACTCTCTTTTTTAATGATATTGATGGGAGAAGGAGATACACCAAAAAGGTGCCTGCCTGGGGTCCCCTGCCTGGGTTGGCCCCTCCATTGAAAAAAGAAGAAGAGGAGGATATTTTATGAGCTCTCTGACTCATAATTAGAAAATCTAGGCCTTTGGACCAAACTCAACCAAATTTTGTATACATAAACAGTGGACTACCAGAAGACTAAAAATGCAAAAACTAACAGCCAAAAATGGGGGGGTTGTGGGGTCAAAAATTAAAATCTAGGCACTTATACAAAACTCAACCAGAAGTGTATGGTAAAGTCAAGTGGATGCCCACAGCAGAACTTGTCAATTTATTTTTTGAAATTTTCAAATGATTTTATATTTTAAAAAATCTTCAAAGCGGAGGTCAAGTTCCCACATTACCATATCTATAGCCTTGACTGTAGTGATTGATGGCTTTATAGAAAAAAATTTTCTATTACAACTATTAATTTAATAATGATATCTTCTTGATAACGCAATTAAGTAGTGCTAATTAAAACAAACTATTTATTCTATTAAAAAAATGCAAAAATATTGATAACTACAAATTGCTAATAGATAATTAAATATTTTCTATAGCCATCTTTAATTGATAATTTGAATCATATTAAGATAACATCATCTAGAGAAAGTTTATTTAACATAATAAATAAATAATCAATAGAAGGAAAACTTATTTTCTCTAACAAACCATTATTATATTAAAAATATACAATGCTCCACTAGTCTCAAATTTTATTTAATCAACTTGGATTAAGCTATTTATTTTTAATTTTTAATTTCTTTATGACACATTGAATACACAACGGATTGCATAAAAAAAGTATTCGAAAACTCGAGTAGGAAAAATGTTCAAAAAACCATATGAAAAGAAACGATGGTTCGTGAAATGAAACTCGATTCTACTGCTGCTTACTGATTTCTTTCAATTCACCTACTCTTGAGATTGACAAAATTTTTGTTCAGAAAAAGTCGATGAAAAATAAATTGGCGGGAAGGAAAGTATATTCCAGTTCGCTCCTAGTATCCGGATAAAATTTTTAAAAATTTTAAGAAAATCAATCGTTAACGCTTGATTTTAAGTCTTCAATTGGCTCGCTGTAATACTGGCTTCATTTCCAGCTCAAATTATACAGATTAAAAAAATATATTCATTGATCTATTCGAAAACTCGAGTAGGAAAAATTGTTTAAAAAACCATATAAAAAGAAACGATTATTCGTGAAATGAAACTTGATTCTACTGCTGCTTACTGATTTCATTCATTTCACATTTTGAAAACCAGTGAGTGATCTTTGATGTTTTTTTAAAGTTTTGATATTAATGATGACTTTCATTTTTATCAATGTTTAAGGAAGTTCAGTTTCAAAAATGTTATCTATTATTTTATTTATTCAATTTCAAAATATATTCTCATTGTGTGTCATTACTCATTACTTAAAATAAATTGATTCTGGCCTATATTTTGTGGTCAAATGTAACAAAACTAGCGGACACAATTCAAGTCACACTGTCAATTTGTTATCTATGACTTAAACAATTAAGAATTGCTTCACTATTTCAAATTTTCTTCTTCGATTCCTTAAAATTTAGTTCTCCGATTTCTATACAACAATTCTTATCGTTCTGTCGCAAAAGAGACAACCTCGAATTATAGGTGTTACACTCTCTGGCATTTTTAATAAATAAATAAGTCTTAAAATAAAAAATATCATTATCACATTATAATGTCTAGTGACCCATTTATATAAATAGAGTAATAATATTGATTCGAGGAAATCATTCAAATTAATAATCAATATTTACTTAAATTTCTAATATAAAAAGATATAAATAATATGAATATTTTACAAATGTAAAGTAGTCTTTAATATTTTATTTTTTATTTATTTATTTATTTATTTATTTTTATTATAAAAACTATGAAAAAAATTGATCCCTTGTTATTATATATCGCGTTTTCTAGTTCAGGCAAAACTTTTACAAAATAATACAAAATAAATTATTTAACACCTCTAAAATTAATATTCTCTAATATTTATGATGGTGCAAGGAAAAGGGCCCTTATCTTCACCGAGCAGTATTTCTCAAGAATCTTTTACAAGATTAATTATACTAAATTATAATAAATATAACATCATTATTTTTTTTTTTTTTTTTTGAAGTGAAACTTCATTAGCGAAGTTTATATTTGAAAATTTTTGTTACAATAAAGGGGAAATGACTCAATGGAGGGGAAATAAGAGACAAGCCTTGAGTCCGAGAAAGGAATAATGTGTTGGATATCTAGATGAGTGTCAGCGGATGCATGGAATGTAATTTTTTAAAGGGGATAAACTTTTTGGCCTTATTATAATATCACTATTATGTGGATGAGGCTCAAATATTTTTTTTAATGCAATCGAATGCAAGAAGATGCAGCCTTTGTCATTCAATTTTTTTCTTGCCAATTAGAATACATATAAATAAATGTATTCAGATTGTTGTTCTTCTTTTTCGTTAAATTGAAGGGTTGGTTTTGTCAGATTGTTATGTACATGTAGGTATATCGGCGGCTTAGAGTGTAAACCTGCTAACTCCATTATGAGATATTAATACCGTTCGAAAGAAAAAAGAGATGCAGCATCGTCCAAGTAAAACTGATACTTGAAATTACGATCGTAATTTGTAGAAAAAAATGTGAAAAATAGTTTTTTCCATAACAACAATATTAAATTTTGTTTGTTTTTTCTCTCCCCTGTAAAATTTCCTTGTTGAGAGTTAGCAGGTTTACTCTCTAAGGTGACGATATGTACTCTAATTGGTAAGAAAAAAAATGAATGACAAAGTGTTTTAAAATAATTTGATCAAGAGCCTGATGAAGCCACAATAAATTGGCGAAACTTTGCGTTTGGTCGTATGATTTAACACGATGTTTAATTGTTTCCATTTTCCTCTAATTTGTTACATCTAATAAATATTAGTTCTAAAATTTTAACATTTTAGGGCCTCAAATATCTTCAGCAGTTTAGAAACCATGGGGCTTCTTCTGCATCTGTAGAGAAGAACAAACTGACCACTTAGACCTGAGATCTAGCAGAAAATGTTCAATTGAAAAGTTTTTGTTTTGCCGATAGTAGTAGAGTTGTTGATTCACAAAGAGAAACAAAGAGGTTGTCCTCTGCTTGATGCAAATAATCATACACACATATATTCGAAATTATATATCTGTATATATATATATATATATTATTTATTTGTTTGAGACTATAGTTTCGAAGGCTTGCCCTCATCATCAGTCTTTTTAATTATAAATATTATTTTTCATTAGATCAGTATCGCGTGGATATAGTCTCAAACAAATAAATAATATATAATATATAATTTCGATATAAATGTGTGTATGTTTATTTGCATCAAGCAGAGGACAACCTCTTTGTTTCTCTTTGTGGAGAAAATGTTCATTGGTGTTGTGAAAAACATTCACAGATTGAGTTTCTGAATATAGTGCGAATTGTAAATTTATAGTGAAACAAATTTAAAAATAAATATAAATTTAAAAAAAGGCAGATATAAATAAAAAAAAATGCCTTATTCTTTTTTTAATTAAAATAAACTGCAACGGATCGTTGCTAAACTTTATCCAATGGACTATCTATTCGAGGGTAAAGTAATTTAAAATATAATTTTACAAAAAACTTTATATGACCTTTTTTTGGCCCTCAATGTACTTAATTAGAATATTAAATTTCATCAAAATATTTAGAAAAAACTAAAAAAGTACTGAAATAAAGTACTAATGTTTGTGCGCCGATATGTACCAAAAACTAATCAGCGCTTCATTTTGTTAAAGTAAGGGTAGGTTTTCAATTTCATTTCAATCGACGAAAAAAACGATAACATCCATCCATCCCTGAAAAAATCGCACTTTTTGGCCTCTGGACGAGACCCCATGTAATTTTCGACAAAACCGTCCCGTGCTAAAATTCAATCTAAATGAATACTACAATTTGTGACTTTAATTAAGACCATGGGTTCCGTAGTCTTAACCTGAGGACCGTTTGAAGTCGCGCTTGCCACGAGACCGATTACAATACTTTACCCATGCTTCGCATTGGATAAAGTAAAAAAGATAATATAATAAAATAAAATAAAGATATTAATAAGATTAAATCAACTTACTTAGTTCGTAGAAGAGGGGTTGTTTCCGAGGATTCTTTTGGAAAGATTCCATCTTCCTTCTTGCCATTCATGCTTAAGGTTCTTCCAAGACTGACAGATTAGGAAGAGAGAGTTTATTTCTTTTTTTCTTATCATTAAATATTGACCCCGCCACTGACCTGAGGCTTATCGTATAATATTTTCAAATATTAATACATATCTATTATATAGAATTTTCGGTATTTTTTTACAGATACCCTAAATAAATATACAATAGGGAAGTGAAAACTTTTTCAAGGCTCGATACGCACTTAGCAAATTTTACTGATTAGATGTGCTAATTTTTTTGTGAGCGAATATTTTTAGCTAGAAAGTTGGACATTAGAACAAAGATGAATTGTATTAATAATAAAATGTGTGCCGAATCTCATCTAATTCATTATAAGCGAGGGGTGATCCGCGATTGGAAGTAGGTGTACACCTCTTTGGAAGTATTTTGGAAGTACTTGAAAATATTTGGAAGTAGTTGGAAATATTTGGAAGTACTTGGAAATATTTGGAAGTAGTTGGGAATATTTGGAAGTACTTGGAAATATTTGGAAGTAAATACTTGGAAATATTTGGAAGTACTTGGAAATATTTGGAAGTACTTGGAAATATTTGAAAGTACTTGGGTATATTTGAATATATAGTTTCGAAGACTTGGTCTTCATCATCAGTCTTTTTACTTTACCGTATAGGGTATAGTCAAGTATTGTAATAGTGCATGAAAAAGTGGTTTTTTGTTGCTTCTTTTTTCGAAATATCTCAAAAACGGCTGAAACAATTTTGATTAAAAAAAATTGAGCGAAACCATAGCATTTCGCTCTACAAAAAAGTTATAATAAGTGAACATCGAAAAAATTATATTTTTCGAGATAATAATTGTTTTGCCAAAATGTCTGTTAGTTAGTCTGTTATTCTGTTAGTTAGTCTGTGCGTTACCAAATTTTTGTGGACGAGCTAGCTCAAAAACTAGTGTGAATATCGAAATCAAATTTTACACGTAGTTTTGTTCCATTGAGATTAAGAGCTGATTAGATTTTGGTGCATATCGACCCAAAATTAAAGGGAGGGGGGCGGAGGAGGTAGTTAAAAATTAAAAATCTAGGCCATATGAGCAAACTCAACCAAATTTTGTATACATAATCAGTGGGACCCCACAAGTCTAAAAATGCAAAATCTAACCGTCCAAAATGGGGGGGAGGGGTCATAAAATGAAAATCTTGGGCATTTACCAAACTCAACCAAATTTTGTATACATAATCAGTGGGACCCCAGAAGTATAAAAATGCAAAAAGTAACCCCACCCCCTACATGATTATAAATAATTCTAGGGGCAGGTTGTATGGTAAAGTCAACTGGATGGATGAATATAATTTTTCGTGGGGTCAATACTGTATGGATATCGAAAATTTTCAATATCCTTCCGGTATTGACCCCATGAAAAATATTATTTATAATTAAAAAGACTCATGATGAAGACCAAGTATTCGAAACTATAGTATCAAAAAAATAAATAATATATATATACAGATAAATAATTTCGATATAATATGTGTGTATGTTTATTTGCATCAAGCAGAGGACAACCTCTTTGTTTCTCTTTGTCAAAATCTAATTGTTTCTTCGTTTCGGAAATACTACTAATTTTGGCAGCAGAAAAAATATTTTTTTAAATAAATAAATAAATAATTTTAATATTCATGTTAGTAAGTTAAGAATGAGAAATGAATGCACAAATTTGCGAATTCCAAATCTTAAACGAATTTGTATGAACATATAAATAAATTGTATGCTTTTTATTTTGTGTAATTGTATAAAAAAATCTTATAAATGTTTCAATTTTCAGTACTACTAAAGATGGTCAACCAGGGGTGACCAAAACAGTCTGGTAAGTCGATCAAATAAATAATGATAATTGATTAAAATTACTGTATTTATTTAATGTGACAAAAAAAACCCTTTAATTTATGTAATTTAAATTCTACATAAGTCACTTAAGTTTTGGATGAATCTTAAAATAAATAAATATAATTTTTAATAAATACTTAAAATTCATAATTTAGACGGCAGCTATGAGCTGCTGAAGATAGACGAAAAAAATTAAATACCTAGTTTTTGTTTAGTTAATTATGTTAAAATTTATCAAACAAGATTAATTTTTTACTTAAAGCTTAATTCACCCCTGAAATTTTTTGATAAAAGGATGCTCATTTTAACAAGTTTTCATTAAATGTCGATGGTACTAAAGTGTTAAGATCTAACTTTCCACATAAATTTCACCATTACTGGCTAACACTTTGAGCTACACAAATTTATATAATGACCTTTATTAAAGAAAGTCAATATGAGTGAAATATCTAAAATCATTAGATTACGAGTTAAAAGATATTTCAATATTTTAGAGTTCAATAACAAATAAAGTTGGATGGCGACACATCCTCTCGATATAACATAACAAAAGAATTATAAATAAGAAAGAAATCGATCTTATTTGATCGATTTAATCTGTCTTGAGGTTCATAGTAACTTTTTAATATAAGAAAATATCATTTTGATTAAGAACTTTGTGATTGAAAAGAAATTTTATGAAAAGATTTCTTCTCTCTGGAGCGAATCAACTAGAAATTCCAAAAAGTTTTATTTTTTTCTCAATAGATATTTATTCAAATTTATTGAAATATCATATCTGTAAATTATTTTCATTTATCTTTTATATCAAATAATTATTATTAGGAAATTTGCATTTTAAAGGGTAGTTTATTTGAAGTCCAATTTGAAAAAACGTTAATAACTCCATTGAAATTTTTTTTTAAAATATGAAATTAATAGATATTATAAAACAATTAATATTGAAGGAGACAATAAAAGAGTGTGTCTTCTGCTGGAATTATAAATTGTATTTATTTATAACGAGACTATAGTTTCGAGGGCTTTGCCCTCTTCATCAGTCTATTACAATGTATTCACAGGAATTAATTTATGAATTCATAAATTATTCATAAATTAAATGAAAATGAAACTGTTGAAGCTTTTATTTTTGTGATTGATTTGATTTAGAGTTGAAATTTTGTTAAAATCACACATAATTAATTATAATTATTTATTGAATTCGAATAAATAATATTACGATAAAACTACGACGTTTCGATAGGCATATTCTGGGATTGTTCTCAAGTATAAGCATCAGAGTCGGTGCTCATTTTTGAGAACGATCGCAGAATAAGTCGATCGAAACGTCGTAGTTTTATTACGTTCATATCGATATTTAATGTTACCTCCACAAAACATTACTGTGAACATTCTTGCCCAAGAATGGACCCTTCCACAGCGCTTGTCTTTCGAGAAGCTGAGTCTGATATGGAACGGAAAAATCGACATCGAAGATCGGACACGAAAATAATACCAAAGAATTTGTTTGACTATTTATGGAGATAGCATTATAGATCAATGTTGTTGGTTTATAAAGAGAAACAAAAAGGTTGTCCTCTGTTTGATACAAATAAACATACAGACATATATATCAAAAATATATATCGTCGCCTTAGAGTTTAAACCTGCTAACTCACAACAAACAGGACAGAGAAAAAAACTCACGGTATTCATAAATTATTTATGAATTCATAAATTAATTCCTGTGAATACATTGTAATAGACTGATGAAGAGGGCAAAGCCCTCGAAACTATAGTCTCGTTATAAATAAATAAAATTTATAATTCCAGCAGAAGACACACTCTTTTATTGTCTCCTTCAATATATAAAAATTCTGCTACTCTCGGCAAAAACTTTCAATTTAAACAATTAATAATTAATAATTTAATTCAATTTTGAACGAGATTGATTAAGTACTTTTTGAGAAAATGGTCAAAAACCATCTGAACCGTCTAAAAAACGATGTTTTTTGAAAGCTCGAGATGCTTTTAAAAAAAAAGTTAAAAAGTCATGTGAAACGAAACATTGACTTGTGACATGGAGGTGAATTTTAAAATGTTTCTAAAACGGCTTTTCATAGACGGTTTTCGGGCCTTTTGACGATTTTCTCAAAAAGTACTGAATCGATTTCGTTCAAAATTAAATTAAATTATTAATAATTAATTGTTTTATAATATCTATTAATTTCAAATTTTTAAAAAAGATTTCAATTAAGTTATTAGCGTTTTATCAAATTGGACTACAAATAAACTAACATTTAAAATGCAAATTTATTAATAATTATTATTTGGTATAAAAGATAAATTAAAATAACACACAGATATGCAATTTCAATAGATTTGAATAACAATCTAATGAGAGAAAAAATAAAACTTTTTGGCATTTCCAGTTGATTCGCTCCCGGAGAGAAGAAATTGAATCTTTTCATACAATTTCTTTTAAACTACAAAATTGTTAATCAAAATGCTATTTTCTTATATTAAAATGTTACTATGAACCTCAAGATAGATTAAATCTTTCTCATTCATAATAATTTTGGCCTGTTATATCGAGAGGTTGTGTTTGGCATCAGACACCTTATTTGTTATTGATTCAAGTCCTTTCACTATACAATATTGGAATATTTATTAACGCGTAAACTCTTGATTTTAGACATTTGATTTATATTAACTTTTCTGTTTTAAATTAAATGTTTTTAATAAAGGTAATTATATAAATTTGTATACCTCAAAGGGTTAGACAGTGATGGTAAAATTTATGTGGAAAGTAAGATAAATCCTGGTCTAGAGGCTTAGATATTCTACCTCAAAAATTCTAATGAAGAAACATTTTCACATTTTAATTTACTAAAAGAAAGTTGATTCACTATAATTAGGAGCCTGACTATTTAAGTAGCTAGAGAGGATTAAAATTTCAAAATTAAATAATTTTTTCTGAGAAAAGTAAACATTATTTGTACTAGATGAAGGAGGAGGTATCAGCTAAAGATGGAATCACTGGGTTCAATAAAACACCTTTAATAAGACGTTTCGGCCTGAATTTTATTTGGCCATCTTCAGTCAATTAGGCTAAAAAATTTTTTACAAATGGATGTTAATTGATATATTTTTTATACAAATAATAAGTTGACCAAGTTGGTTGGTTGGTTGGTCAACTTATTATTTGTATAAAAAATATATCAATTAACATCCATTTGTAAAAAATTTTTTAGCCTAATTGACTGAAGATGGCCAAATAAAATTCAGGCCGAAACATCTTATTAAAGGTGTTTTATTGAACCCAGTTGATTCCATCTTTGGCTGATACCTCCTCCTTCATCTAGTACAGTTTCATCACAGCCACGAACTCTAACAGTAAACATTATTTTACAAAAATAAAAGTGGTTTTAGATAAAGTGTGTCCCTTAGTATTAAGGTGAAAATTGTTATTGAAATCCGAATCAACATGAATCAAAAAATTTTCTGGTCAAATCATTGGGCTTGAATTTTTATATTAAAAAATATTTACATTTACATAACTCGTAGGCTATTAGGGGGGTCAGATAGGCTAGGCGGTAGCGTGACAGCGAGCTAACCAGGGGACCCGGGTTCGAATCCGACTCGAGGCATCCAGCTAAAATCTGACCCCCGGGGGTAGAGACAAATTAAAAAAAAAAAAAAAAAAAAAAATATATAACTAGTATCGTAATTAGGCTTATGGCTAGAAAGGCCGAAATGTCCAAAAAAAAAAAAAAACTCGTAGGCTATTGATTTTAGACACTTCTCTCATATTAACTTTTCTGATGGAAATTTAATGGACTTTAATGAAAGTTATTATTTGAATTTGTTTACCGCATAGTGTTAGGCAGTAACGGTGAAATTTAAGTGGGAATTGAGATAAATACTCGTTACATAACTCATTGCCCCCCCCCCCCCCCCCCTAGAAAATCTCCATTAATACCAGGCATCACTTATGTTTTGTTCATTAAATTATTTTGTTACTTCCTAAATTTGTCAATTCTACTAAAAAGTTAGTTGATCTCTAATCGGATTACTTAAATTGAAACCTTGTGGTCATAATCAGCTAGCCGGCTGCCGCTCCGAGAAAAACTACCTAACTACGCCAATGGTCGCGACCACCCCATTTTGAGTCACGAAGCTAAATTTTGGGGTCGAAAAAAATAAAATGATAATGAAAATATTATATTGGGCAGCGACCAAAATTAAATTCAAAATAAGCTGATGTGGCCATCCACCTGCCCATTATATTTCTTCTTCTTCTTCTTCTTCTTATTGTTAGGCTAAAAGCCTGTTTACTCCAGAGCGTCTTTCCATCGTTTTCTTGGACGGCCCCGTCTTCTTTTCCCGGTAGGGATGTTGTCATGTACCTTCCTCACCAGCCGGTCTTCATTCATTCGCAATACGTGTCCACTCCATTCTTTTCTTCTCCTTTGGACCCATACGCTGACATTTTGTATATTGCACTTTTCCCTAATATCTTCATTTTTTACCCTGTCCATCCTTGTTTTACCCGCAATTCTGCGTAGCGTTTTCATCTCACAAACTTCCAATATTTTTCTTGTTTTTTCGGTGTCAGTTCTTGTTTCGGCCGCATATGTCAAAATTGGTCGCACAACGGTCTTATATATGCGAACTTTTGCTTCCGTTCCCAGAAACTTGTTTGACCAAACCGTTTCATTCAGGCATCCTGATATTTTGGACGCCTTAATAGATTGGAGCCTGACTTCCTCGCTAACGCTTTCGGAGCTGGTAATCTGAATGCCGAGATAATTGAAGGATGACACTTGTTCTACTATGGTGTTATAAAGTTGTAGCTTACAACGTACTGGTTCTCTCGCTATTGTGAGAGTTTTCGTCTTTTTCGAAGATATCTTGAGTTGGAATTTTTCGCAGGAAAGTGCAAATTTATGTAAGAGTCGTTGGAGGTCGTTTTCGCTTTCCGCAACAAGAGCCGCGTCGTCTGCGTAGCACACAATATTGACATTCTCATCTCCCATTGAGTAGCCTTGGACATTTTTTAGGTCTTTTATTAATTCATTCATCACAAGGTTGAATAAAAATGGACTTAGTGAATCGCCTTGCCGAATTCCCTGGTTGACTGGGATCATTCCCTCCAGTTTCCCCTCTATTCTGATTCTTGCATAATTATTTTGATATATTTCCTGGATTAATCTAATGATGGCCACTGGTGTTCCATGATCTTCCAAAATCTTCAGGACATGCTTCAGTTGGATCTTATCAAAGGCTTTTTCAATGTCAATGAAGCAGAAAAAGGCAGGTTTATTAAATTCCAAGGCTTTTTCAGCTAATTGCCTCACAACAAATACAGCATCGATGCAAGAACGCCCGCGTCTAAATCCCTGTTGTTCATCTTCGAGATTTATTATTTTAGTAAGTTTCTTTGCAATAATAGACGTGGTGAGCTTTAGATGGGTATTGAGCAAGTTGATGCCTCTGTAGTTTTCGGGGTTTCCCTTTTCTCCCTTTTTAAAAATTGGAATAACTATATTAGTTTTCCATTCTTCTGGTATCTTACATAGGGTGAATATTTGTTTTAATAATAAGATGATTTCTTTCCATAAATTAGGACCACCATATTTGATCATCTCATTAGTTATACCATCTTCGCCTGGAGTTTTGCGATTTTTTAATTTCTGGATTGATTCTATAATTTCTATTTCTTTTAATTCTGGCTGGGGGATATCACTTTCAAAATTTCTTATTTCCTCCGTTGTTCCGGCATAGAGAAGTCTAAAGTAGTCAATCCACTTATCTTTATCTATATTATTGTTAATTGAAATATATTCTAAGGTTTCCTTCTTCTGGTTTCGGATCATTCCCCAAATTCTTTTTTGCTGACCATAAAAATCTCTTTCTAAGTTTTTTGTATATCCCTCCCAGAAGTCACGTTTTATTTGCCTTATCTTTAGATTGACCTCATTTCTTATACCTTTATAAATATTATAGGACTCTGGTGTTCTGGTGCTTTTGAATTGAATGAAGGCCTTTCTCTTATATTCTGCAAGCGTTGCTATTTCTTCACTGAACCACGGTGTTTTCCTATTCGTTTGCGGAGGGATCTTGATCATTCTTGTGCCTAAGGCCTCTTTTCCGGCGTTCATGATATTGGTTTTAAGTTTGTGCCAATTGTCGTTCACGTCATTTTCTTGATCTAAATGATTTCTATGTATAATTGCTTCTAATCTGGTTTTATATAGAAGTTTTATACTTTCATCTTCCAAGAGTTCCTTATTTAGACGTTCCTCGACGACGAATTCCCTTTTTCTATTTTTCTGGACGCGAAGGCGTAATTTGCACAATACCATATTGTGGTCGCTTCCAATATCCGCAGAGTTGAGTGTTCTCACGTCCAGTATTTGAGAAGGATGAATTTTCTTGTTCGATACAACATAATCTATAGTCGAATTTTGACCTCTGGTGTTCTGCCATGTAATTTTATATTGCATTTTGTTCTGGAAAAATGTATTATTAATTCTCAACTCATTATCCGTACAGAATTGGGTGAATATGGTTCCATTTTCGTTGATGGTTGCTTCGTTGAAACGCTGTTTAACTCCATTAACAATCTCATTACCAATTCTCGCGTTCAGGTCCCCAAGAATAATTACAGGTTTATTGACGGGTATTCGGTCGAGATGCTCTTGAAGCGTTTTGTAAAAGAGATCTTTATCTGCTCTAGGCTTACAGTCTTCGGGTGCATAAACACTAAAAATGTATAATGTGCTGTTTTTAATTTTAAGAGAAACCATTAGAATTCTTTCCGAGATAAATTTATATTCTTCTATAGATCTTTCGAATTCTTTTTAAGAATCAATCCAACACCCTCTTTGGCCCTCTTCTCCTTTTGGACCCCACTAAAAAACAAGATGTGATCTTGGTAGGGTATTATTCCTTGACCTTTCTTTTTTGTTTCAGATATTGCGCATATATCGATGTTCTTATGCGTTAATTCCAATAGTACTTCTTGGGCTTTATTGTTCCATGATCGTGTATTCCATGTTGCAATTCTTACTATGTTCTTTTTCCACGTTATTCTTTTCCTTTCCCTAGCTGTGAGGTGATTTTTACAATCCGGTATCATTGTCCGAGTTCGCGCAGAGGTCGTTACCGTGTCATCAATCGATTTCCGAGGCATCTTTCTGGTTCTTGGAGCAAGTGTTCTTTATATCATGGTAGGTTGCTAGCCCGGCCATGAACCCCCATCTTTGGAGGGCCAGTGTATCTCTCTTAGTCTGTCTCATCACCTTTGGCCTGTTCGGCTTGGGTGGCCCTACCAGGAGCTAAAAGCTCCCGCCGACATAGCCCTCCGGATCATATGAGAACGCAAGCCCCACCACCGCGACAAGGTGTAGATACATGGGGGGCCTTATATTTAATCTATATATATAAAATTAAGGTTTTGTCTGTACATTGGTCCAAATCACGCCAAATTTTGGTTGCACATGTTTCAAGCAAAGTTATGAACGAAAACACCCTCAACAAAATTCCTGTCTGTATGTCTGTCTGTTTCAGTGGTTTCCGCGAAAAGTTGCTCACGATTCACGTCAAAACGGCTGAAGGGATTATTATGAAATTTCATATTTGTATCAGAGGTCTTCTAACTTACGTTTTTAGCTATATAACGTTTTGATATTTTGACCCCAAAAGGGGGTTTGGGGGGGTGCACGAATGAAAATGATCAAATAACTCTTAAACTATTAACTCTACGGGAAATTTTACAATGAGCAAAGTTGTAGGGGATGTGACTTTTGACAAATTTTGTTTAAAAAAATTCCCCCAAAAAACCACCCAAAAAGGGGGGGAAGGAGAAAAATATATAAATTCTTACCCTTGGAGCAAACTCAACCAAATTTGGTATACATAATCTGTGGGCCTCTAGAAAGCTAGAAATGCAAAAACTAACTACCCAAAATGGGGGGGGGTCAAAAAATGAAAATTCTTGCTCTTGGACCAAATTCAACCAAATTTAGTATACATAATCTGTGGGTCTCTAGAGAGATAGAAATGCAAAAACTAACCACTTAAAAAAAGGGGGGGGGTCAAAAAATGAAAATTCTTTCCTTTTGGAGCAAACTCAACCAAATTTTGTATACATAATCTGTGGGACTCTAGAGAGCTAGAAATGCAAAAACTAACCACCTAAAATGGGGGGGGGGGTCAAAAAATGAAAATTCTTGCTCTTGGACCAAACTCAACCAAATTTTGTTTACATAATCTGTGGGTCACTAGAAGGCTAGAAATGCAAAAACTGGGATGCGCGGAGTGGAATGGCGGTGGAGTGAAGGAGTATGGCGGAGTAGGGGGCGGGGGCACGAGGGTGGTGCAAGATTGGTGGATGGGGGGTTCAGGTGAGGGTCCAGTGGCGTAGTGGGGTGGTACGGGGTGGGGGTCCGAGGTGGGGGGTGCAGGTTAGTGTTGAAGTGGTGGTGTGGGGGAGGGGGTTGGGGTGCTGGGTCGGTTTCGTGGAGTGTGGTGGGTTGGAGTGGGGGGTGAGGTTGGGGTTCGTGGGTTGGGGGCCCGAGGTGGGTGGGGTGAGGGTTGGGGTGGTGGTGTGGGGGCGGGGGTTGGGCGTGGGTGTGAGGGTGAGATTCGTGGGTTGGGGGTCCAGGGGGCGTGCCCCTGGCTATCAGAGGGCCGCCGAAGGCGGGCCTTGCAGCTAGTATTTAATAAAATTATTTATAATTATTTTGATTATTTATGTCCATGGATTAAATTGATAAGTTGTTTTAGGGAAATAAGGACAATAGCTTATGCAAATAATTTTTATTTTTTGATAACGTTTCGTCAACTTTATTGACTTCCTCAGGGCTCAAACAAATTAACTTCTTTGCATATTTGTCATTCTATCAATATTCATTCTTAGCAAACACATAAGGCCAGTCATCGAACAGATTGAGAATATTTCCTATTTAAATCTTAAAATGAATATTGATAGAACATTGATAGAATGACAAATATGCAAAGAAGTTAATTTGTTTGGGGTCCTGAAGAAGTCAACAAAGTTGACGAAACGTTGTCAAAAAAAAATTTATTTGTATAAGCTATTGTCCTTATTTCCCTACAACAACTTATTAATTATTTATAATCATGATTATACGAATTTACGAATTTACAAAAGAAGCCTTCTCTCTCTCTGAATTTTGGGCTAATTAGCAATTTATGATATCTCCTTATAAATAAAAATCTTCTAATGTATGGTAAATATCAGCTTTCTTCAATTTTCGTTTGCACATTTTATTATTTTAAATTATTTTTGAACCCTCTTTCCTCTTTTGGCTCACTATCAATTTCACATCATGAGTCATTTTCTAAGGTCGAATAGGGCGCATATGCGAAATTTCATACATATCAATCAAAAGATCTAGGCTCGAAGAGTTATATTGATTTTTCTATTTTTTGAACCCCCCCCCCCCCCCCCACCCACGAAAAAATAATGACTTTTTTTATTATAGATCTTTTTTATAGTAAATTTCATTTTTCTTGTTTTTGTTACTTTATTTTTTTTAGTTTGAAAATTTTATAATTTTAATTTTTTAAGAGCCCCCTCCCTTAATTTTTAGTTAAATTTCAACCAGAATCTAATCAGCTTTTAATCTCAATTCAAAGAACGTCTATGTGCGAAATTTCGTTTTGATATTTACACTAGTTTTTGAGCTAGAGCTCATAGAAAATTTGGTAACGTATTAACAGACAGTTTGACAAAATCATTAAAATATCTCGTAAAATATAATTTTTTCGATGTTCACTCATTAGAGCTTTTTTTAGAGCAAAACGCTCTGTCTGCGTTCAATTTTTTTAAATAAAATATCGTAGTTTCTGCCGGTTTTGAGATATTTCGAAAAAACGAACAAAAAAAAAACTACACTTTTTTCATGCACGATTACAATACTTGACCATACCCGGTATGGTCAAGTAGGAAGAAGACAAAAAAAATTATATGTTATTTATTTATTTTAGGTGAAAATTCTCAACTATATCAAGTATATTTACTTTTTTTAGAAAACCAGGGCAACTTGCGCAAAGTGCAGGCCCGGCTGGCCAGGGGGATAGGGGGACTTGTCCCCTGCGCCCTTTGCCTAAATGGCTTTTTGCGCCCCTATCCTAAAATCGTGAAAAATCTAATAAACAAAATCGGCTGTCTGTAAAGTCGGTTTACTGACGATAATTGAACGTGACAACGTCATAAGAAAATACCATTCCATCAGTATTTTCTTATGACGTTGTCACGTTCAACTATCGTCAGTAAACCGACTTTACAGACAACCGATTTTTTACACAATTCAAAGATTAAGAATTAATTAAGTTATAAAACAAATAAAAATTTTTTAATATATATTATAGAAATACCAAAAATATAGTTTTTAAATCTCGTACGATTGTAAGAAAAAAGTTGAAACGATTAATTATATTTTTTTTCTTGAAAATGGGTTAACTTGTTAAAAAATATTCTTTTCGATTTACTTTTGTCTACATAACTCTTTTTGTTATATAGTGTAATCTTATTTTAAAATAATATTGTGAAATACTTTTAATTAGTAATACTATATGGTTTTCCATTGGGAGATTATTTAAAATATGGTCATTTAATGAAGAGAAAATATTCGAGTGTGATTCATTAAAGTCCATCATTAAAGAATTAGTCAAATAAATTTCATTGTATTTTTTTTCATAAATTTTCCTCCACTGTCATTTAACGCCTCTCTAATAATTGATTCGGCTTTCCTACACACACTTTTAATAAAAAACAAAAAATATATAAAGAAAATCAAACTTGTTTTTTATCACTGTTAATAATAAAAAGAACTGTCTTAAAGATGGATACTATTAACATACGTTCAGATGGGAAGAGAAGGTTTTGTGCCCTTCACACGATGGCGGCTGGAGGGGAAATGCCTGTCCTGACTGGAGACACCCCCACTCCTGCTTTTCTAGCCTAGCTGTTCCTCCTTAGCTCCTTGCTCGTTCCGCGCTCTCGCTTGCACTTCAAGCCTTAAATGGAACGCCTCAGATGAGTCATGTTTTTTCGAGCGTGCAGCAGGCTTCATCGAATTATAAGACGTTGTCACGTCAAAAACAATTAAAATTTGTTTTAATGTACTCAACAAAACCAAATTATTTACTCTCGGAATGAATAATATTAGTATCCTTGTAGAAGAACATATTGACATATTGAATCTAGCTAGTTATTTTTACAGATAATTTTTAAAAAATTTTGAAATGAATGTTTTAAAGAGAAAAATATATGTTAATTTGAAAATCATTTATTTAGAAATACTCTCAGAAATCTCGCCAGTGTGAAACCAGCTCAGAAATGCCGCGTCTGTTACTGTTTTAGTATAATAACACTGCTCGACAAAAATTTAAAAAAAATTTCCCACGTAAACCTAACAATGGATTCTAGTAGAGTTTTATACGCTGATTATCATACAATTTTGCGATTTTTTACAACACGTCAGAGTTTTGAGGTATTATCGAACAAAATGACGAAAAAGGCCATTTTGACCTATTTTCGAGTCCCATTAAATACTAAAGAGCAATATTTGAAATCAAAATATTTTGTTGACGTAATAGAAAACAACTTCCTCTTTGATTTTCAAATTACCATTTGTTTTTAGCTTAATTAGAACTCGAATTATAAATAAAAAACTAAAATTACGTGATTTTAAAGGATAATAAACATATATAAAACATAAGTTTTTAGTTTTTTATTTATAATTCGAGTTCTAATTGAGCTAAAAACAAATGGTGATTTGAAAATTCAAAGAGGAAACTGTTTTCTATTACGTCAACAAAATATTTTGATTTCAAATAATGCTCTTTAATAAACCAGTTCTTAATCTCAATGCACTAAAACTACATGTTAAATTTCGTTTTGATATTCACACTAGTTTTTGAGCTAGAGCGTACACAAAATTTGGTAGCTTACAAACAGAGATTTAGACAAAATAATTAATACCTCGTAAAATATATTTTTTTTGATATTCACTCATTAGGACTTTTTTGCGGAGCAAAACTCTGTGGTTTCACTCAATTTTTTTTAATAAAATAGTTTCAGCCGTTTTTGAGATATTTCGATAAAACGAAGCAAAAAAAAAACTTTTCATGAACGATTACACTACTTGACCATAAAAAACGAGGCAAGAAATATACTTTGTTATTCAGGGGTGCCCACATGGGTCGTAAGACACATTTAAGTGGGAGATAAATTTAACCTAATTTATCGCGCGGAGAATTTACCACTGCTCGAAGCCCCTAAAACCTTAGTAAATCGGATATTGAATTGTATCTAAGTTTCTGGGATTGGCCCGTGATCCCGGCTTCTTTTCCTTCTACTCTGTTCTTTTCACGATGGAGGGGCCATCCCATACAGGCCTTTAGGGGATGGACCTTCTGGTGTATCTCCTTCTCACATCAATATCATTAAAAAAAAAAAAAAAAAAAGATGACTGCATCATTGAAATTTCTGTGTGTTGTGGGAGGGGGGGAATTGTGCATTTTAGCATTAGGTATATTAGGGTGCTCCTTATTTTGAATATTTTCGAATATTTATGCCTACAGGGGCTCATATGGTTCGAGATAAATAAAAAAAAATATCCCCCAAGTTTCAAGTCTCTATCTCAATTTTAACCTAGTACTACACAGCGATTAAGTTTCCCATCTAAATAACATGGGGTTTTTGGCATTGAACGATCAATTTTTTATTCCGGCCAAAGTAATGGTTCAAAAAATTTGAAACTCTGTAGACTTTATCCTTATAATAGTAGGTATTCTTCAGAATTTTTACAGATTTTTAGCTATTACAATTTTGGAGTTACATCTAGATAAAATACTGCTATATCTTAGTATTGACTCCAAAATTATAATAACTAAAAATCTGTAAAAATTCTGAAGGATAGCTACTATTATAAGGATAAAGTCTACTGAATTTCAATTTTTTTCAATCATTACTTTGGCTGGAATAAAAAAATTGATCATTCAAAGCCAAAACCCCATGTTATTTAGATGGGAAAATTAATCGCTGTGTAGCACTAGGTTAAAATTGAAATAGAGACTTGAAACTTATGGGATTTTTTTTTATTAATTTCGAACCATATAAGTATCTGGGAGGATAAAAATAATTGAAAATACTCAAAATAAGGGACACCTTATGGTATATAGCGGTCAAGTTTTATACCTTCAATTAAAGGTAATAAAAAGCGCTTATAATTGTTTAGAACTAAATAAAATGGGGTGAACACTTTTAATGAAACTGGGGGGGGGGGGTGTCAAGAATCTAAGGGGGTGGGCACCTCTGAATTATTTATTTATTTTAGGTAAAAATTCTCAACTTTAAATTTATTTTGTGTTTTCAGAGAACCAGAGGCAACGTGCGCAAAGTGTTACTTGTACATATATTGAAGTAATTGGACAACAAAGAAAGTTCGAAAAAAAAGGTATAAATGTTATTTCTCATATTATTATAGGTTTTGTATAACGAGACAAGAATTTTAGAAAAAATTAAACAAATTGAATTTATTTTGAAATTTGAAATGATTCCATTTTTGGTTCGGGCGTATTCGTAGCCGTTCGGAATCATTCGGGTTGACTCGCTCGCTTAATACTCTTTGCAACTCAACCTTCAGCCGCCATCTTTTATTCCACTGACATTTGATTCTATTTATTATGATTTATATTTTTTAATAGTTATTAATTAATTATTCTCTTTAGTGTATTTGTGGTGTGTGAACTCATTAGCCCTGACAAGTGTTTATTTATATCCAAAATAATATATGATTCAGGATCAAGCAATATTGTTTCAAATTTAAATAATTTTTAAATTTTCTAGTTTTTGGCAATTATATTGCATTACAGACAAATTATTAATTTTTTTGCATATTATAGGACATATTTGGACTATAAATATCCGGTATTTATTATATATAACTTTATATTTTTGAAGAAATGATAGTTTAAATTACTAATTCTTTATTTTTCTGACCAAGGCAATATCATATAATAGCTGATAGCTAAGAAAAATAAATAATTATTTAATTCAAAATTACCTAATGATGAATTATATTTAGAAATTGGTCGGCATTAATCTTTATGAAAAATCATCGGTGCAAGGAAAATATTATGAAAGTTGACTATAAGGTATAAGTTGACTTATAAGGAACGTCTGGATTTTATGCTCGAGAGGTATGCCTTTAATTATGAATTTCAATTCAGATAAGATTATGCATTAACCTCATTCATTTTATTTTAATTTAGATGTCTATATATGTGATTGTGCAAAGGGA
The DNA here is from genome assembly GCA_024734495.1 of Forficula auricularia. Classification (NCBI taxonomy): domain Eukaryota; kingdom Metazoa; phylum Arthropoda; class Insecta; order Dermaptera; family Forficulidae; genus Forficula; species Forficula auricularia. The sequence goes on along the minus strand of JALMQS010000621.1, from coordinate 1,702,718 downwards.
AAGGGCCCTTATCTTCACCTTGGTCAAAATTAACCTAATAAATGGTTAAATTAGGTTGAAATTGGTGGTGTTTCACAAGGAGAAATAAGCTGACGTGTTCTGATGTGGCCATCCACTTGACTTTACCATACAACCTGGCCCCTCACTTACATTAATATTTAATAAAATTATTTATAATCATGTAGGGGAGGAGGGTGTTAGTTTTTGCATTTTTATACTCCTAGGGGCACACCGATTATGTATACAAAATTTGGTTGAGTTTAGTAAATGGCCAAGATTTTCATTTTTTGACCCCCCCCCCCCATTTTGAGCGGTTAGTTTTTGCATTTTTAGACTTCTGGGGGTCCACTGATTATGTATACAAAATTTTGTTGAGTTTGCTCAAACGTCCTAGATTTTTAATTTTTAACCCCCCTCCACCCCCTTAATAAAGTCGATATGCACCCCAGGTAACACACAATCATTCTCAGAATATTCTAAGAACATTTAAATGTCCTTAGAATATCCTTAGAATATTCTTAGGATATTGTGGTTACCTGGGACCAAATGGTAACCAGCATATCACTGTCGTCATCATTTTTGGCGGATGGGCCTGGCTTAAAAAAATTGTCCAACGTTGTTCTTCTTGCCTTCTTGTCTATTTCGTTCTTCAGTGATTTACAACAGCTAATGGCTGAGTTAATTCCTCGAGAAACTTTAGCGCTACGTTCGACGCCAGGATCGTTTTCAAGGAGGATGTTTATTCCTTGTTCGAAATAGGAAAAAGCTTTCGACAAATTTTTGGATGTTAGCTGTTTGGATACAACAGGCTCTGTCTCTTCATCAAATGCCGGTTCTGCTTGCAACTGAATGAGTTCCTCATATGAAAGGGGTTCCCTATCAGCTTCAAGTAGATCAAGCACATCACGTTCGTTCAAACCTTCAAAGCCGAGATCATATGCTATATCCAAAATGTTTTGCCTAATTTCAGGAAGGAAATTAACTTCTGCATCAGTACTTTTTACACATTCTGGCCATATTTTTTTCCAAACATGGTTCATATTTGTTAATTTTAATTCCTTCCATGATTCACTGATGCTGTCAACAGCATCCTTGATGTTATAGCTTTTCCAAAATGTTTTAATTGAAGATTTACTATCCACCAAGTTTTTTTTGCCGTTATATCGAAACATTTTAGGCCGTAAATCGAAAACGTGCCTTAATTGAAGAAGGCCGTTATAGCGAAATGCCGTATAAAGAGCGGCCGTTTAGCGGGGTATGGGTGTATTCTGAATTGTGATGTTGTAAATCACAAACATTAAACGACACTGCTTTACACATATAGTCAAAAAATGAAAATATATCGAAACTAAATTCATCAGTTCTAAAAGTTTATATTCATTAAACATAATATATTAGGTATGTAAAGTTATACTAATAATGCCTATCTAATTTCCACCTGATGTTATTCTACTTACTTACTTACTCCGTAGCACTACAACCCTGGGTGGGTCTCGGCTGCACGAACGATTCCTCTCTAGTCTAGCGCAATATTTTCGATATTTTTTGAAACTCCGATGGCTGATAAATCCCGGACGACTCTGTTTCCAACGGAGTCTAGGACGTCCGAGAGGTCTGGATGGTTGTATAAGCCATAGAGCTCAAAATTGGACCGAATTTTGATTGTGTCCGTCACCATGTCGAAAGTTGGTCCAAAGATTGCCCTGAGTATTTTCCTCTCAAATCTCAAAAGAGATTCATAGAGCTCAAAATTGGACCGAATTTTGATTGTGTCCGTCACCATGTCGAAAGTTGGTCCAAAGATTGCCCTGAGTATTTTCCTCTCAAATCTCAAAAGAGATTCATCGTCATGACATGCTTTGTCAATGGCCAAGTCTCGCATCCATACATGGCAACGGGACGGATGATGGTTTTATATAGAAATATCTTACACGGACGATTTAGCACTTTTGAAATGAGAAGATTGCGGAGATAGTAAAAACATTTCCAGGCGTTTTGGATTCTGGCCCTAACATCATCTGACGTATTACCCTGTGCTGAGACCAAAGCTCCCAGATACTTAAATTCACTCACTTCCTCAAACGCATATGATCCCTCTACAATACTTTGTATATTTCTTCTCGGTCTTCGGGACATGTGCATATATTTTGTTTTTGTTTCATTGATCCTAAGTCCCATGTTTTGAGCTTCCTTTTCTAGATTTTCAAAGTATTAAACTCAAGATGTTCTGACCAATGACATCAATATCGTCCGCATATGCTATCATACATCTCACATAAAAATGAATATTAATAAATAATCAATTATGTATCTCTTTTATGAAAGGTAATTATTATCAACGAGCTTTGCGTGCGTGCCTTCGGCACGCCCTCGAAGCTCGGCCCTCCGGGCTGGTGCCCTGGCGGGCGGCGTCTCAGTCCATAAATTTTATTCCTCTTAAAACACCACACTCCAAATATATATCTGTAAACTCCCGAAAATACATAGTCTCTTAAAAGTTTCGTCTCATTTTCGTCCTGACACAGCTACAGAAATGAGGCTCTAGATATGAATCTGGAAGTATTTTTTTCTCTATAATCTACAGCATTGTGATATTTTTTGTGTGGAAATAGATTTATTTAAATAAGTGGGATCGTGTGAGGAGGAGAATTATATTATATCATTTTTTTAAAATTCGATAATGGATATAAGGCTCCAAATATTTAAAAGAGATCAGGTGTTGTTTGTATGATATGACAGGCTGCTCCCTCCAGTATTGCCATGAGAAACTCGGCCATGCGTGTCTTAAGTCGTTCAATTTTGTAAAAATCCAAAAATAAGAATAACAAAATTTAGATTTTTAAAAAATTATAAAAAAGTGGCAAATTATTAAAAAATAAACAAATAATATATAAAATATAAATCAAATAAGATGTGATTAATTTATTTTTCTGTGCGCAAAGAAAAGCGAATTGAATATTTAATTTTTGAGTGGTGAGGGGGGGGAGGAATTATTATCAATATATTTAATGTTTCTTATTTTAAAATCAATTGGTGTCTTTCATTTCAAATTACAATTACAATTATATTTCAAATTTGCCCCAAATATACCGAAGGCATCAGCGCTCCCTGTCGGCAGCATTCTCTGAGCGTTGTTACAAATTAATCTAGGCTCTTATTATTATCAATGTTTATATTTTGTTCTAATACAGGCACTGAAGATGCTGTCAATAAACTGCAGCGAAACAGTAATCCATAGACTGTCTACCAATTAATGATTAATAAAACTTAATAATATAATACTATAGTGTTCTCATTACAATTTCCCACCGATAGTTCCAAAAAAATCCAAAAAACATATAAAATAACTTATAAGTAAATAAATAAATAAAAACAGGAACATATATCATATAAAAATTAACAACATATGTTAATGTAAGTATACAGTGTGTCAATTTGAAAACTTCCCACCTCTAGTATCGCTAAACTGACAAATTATTTCGAAATCGCTGAGACAAGTCAAATTTGTATTCGAGGGAGAAGAATTTTGGGTACTTACGTATTAACGCCACCGCAGCTACAAATAAAATTTTAAACTACAAATTTGAACTGGAATTGAGTTTATGGACTAACGCCAACCTAATAGCCTAAATGCCAGCCCCAAATGAAGATATACGAGCTAAAAATATATTAGTCAGTAAAGTCGGTGCTAAACAAACTATATAAGCGAGCGTACCCGCCAATCGTATCAAGTAAGATCCGTCGAGTGCCATTCATAAAATGTATATGTTTGGCACCGACTTCAAAAAGTAATTTCATGTTAATATTTCGTCATTTAGTTGTAACTAAATTAGATAATTATTTTATACCTTTTAGTGGATTTTATTTTATTTTTAAGTTCTTATTATTTTATTTGTTGCATTTAATTTTTTTGAAGTCTGTTTTATTTTTTTTTATAAAAACTATTTTTTCATATAACTATATTTGTCATTAATTAATCTAAAACTTTAGTAGATGTATAAGTGTCTTGAAAGATTAGAAATGTGTATATTTCAAAATTAATTTCTTATTCTTTCTGATCTATTAGTTAGTATTAAAAAATAATGACAAAAATGTTTTATATCAGTTGAAAACAGCTTGAAATATTTAGTTATTTATTATAATTCGCTTCAAAGTTTTAAAGTTTAACAAATACTAACGATGGAATCAATCAATTTTAATTTCCCTTTTGTCCATTTTCAGAAGTTATCGTCGAGAGGAGACACCAAAGGGGACTCGATGGAGCTGGAGATTGGTGAGCGAAACTTTTTTTTATTACAAAAAGGTCAAAAATATATCACCTAAAGCAGCGATTCTTAACAGGGGGGCAGCGAAAATATTATAATTTTTAAGTTTTTATATCTTTACAAATAAAAAAAACAAATAATAAAAAAAACATTACTAGTTTTTATAAGTGATACATTTGGGGCATTTCAGGCCAAATCGGACGGTTTGAAAAATATTAATTTTTGATTTCCTCCATTTTTTGACATTTTTACTTTATCCAATGCGAAGCATGGGAGAAAGTATTGGAATCGCTCTCGCGGCAAGCGCGACTTCAAAGGGTCCTCAGGTAAAGACTACGGAACCCATGGACTTAATTAAGGTCACAAATTGAAGTATTCAATGAGATTGAATTTTAGCACGTGACGGTTTTGCCAAAAATTACCTGGAATCTCGTCGAGAGGCCAAAAAGTGCCATTTTTTTTGGAAGTGCGTGGGGATGGATGGGTGGATGTATGTATTTATGTATGTGTGTATGTGTGTGTGTTATCGTTTTTATCGTCCACGATTTTTTCCACACCTTTGCGCTGATTGAAATGAAATTGAAAACCTACCATTAGTTTAACAAAATGAAGCGCTGATTAGTTTTTGGTACATATCGGTCCACAAACATTAGTACTTTATTTCAGTACTTTTTTAGTTTTTTGTAAATATCTTGAAAATGACTAAACCAATTTTGATGAAATTTAATATCCTAATTAAGTACCTTGGGGACCACAAAAAAGGTTAAATAAAGTTTTTAGTAAAATTCTATTTTAAAGTACTTTACTCAAGAACATATTAATATTTCAAATGAATTTGGATAAAGTTTAACAACGATCCGTTGCAGTTTATTTAGTATACATCTTCCTGGTAAATTTTGAAATTTTTTTGATCACCGGTTTAAAAGATATCGAATTTCAATTTTTCGCTCATAACTTCTTCAAATAAGCTGACGTGTTCTGATGTGGCCATCCACTTGACTTTACCATACAACCTGGCCCCTCACTTATATTTGATATTTAATAAAATTATTTATAATCATGTAGGGGAGGGCTAGTTTTTTCATTTTTAGACTTCTGGGGTCCCACTGATTATGTATACAAAATTTGGTTAAGTTTGGTAAAAGGCCAAGATTTTCATTTTTTGACCCCCCTCCCCATTTTGGCGGTTAGTTTTTGCTTTTTTTTGACTTCTGGGATCCCACTGATTATGTATAGAAAATTTGGTTGAGATTGCTTAAATGGCCTAGATTTTTAATTTTTAATCCCCCCCCCCTCTACCCCTTAATTTTGGGTCGATATGCACCAAAATCTAATCAGCTCTTAATCTCAATGGACCAAAACTACGTGTTAAATTTGGTTTCGATATTCACACTAGTTTTTGAGCTAGCTCGTCCACAAAAATTTGATAACGCACAGACTAACTAACCAACAGACATTTTGACAAAACAATTATTATCTCGAAAAATATAGTTTTTTCGATGTTCTCTTATTAGAGTTTTTTGTAGACCGAAATGCCATGGTTTCCTTCACTTTTTTTAATCAAAATAGTTTCAGCCGTTTTTGAGATATTTCGAAAAAAAAGAAGGAAAAAAAACACTTTTTTCATGCACGATTACAATACTTGACCATACCCTGTATGGTAAAGTAAAATGGTTAAAATTCAATTTTGTTTTTAATTTTTGTTTTTTCACGTACTTTTTAGAAAAAAATACAAAAGAATTCACAAAGAGAAACAAAGAGGTTGTCCTCTGCTTGATGCAAATAAACATACAGACATATATATATCATCTCGATGATATATGATATGTGTGTATGTTTATTTGCATCAAGCAGAGGACAACCTCTTTGTTTCTCTTTGTGAATCAACAACTCTGCTACTCTCGGCAAAACAAAAACTTTTCAATTAAATACAAAAGAATTATTTAAACAGTTTTTATATGCTATTTTTGAGTTTGAAAATTTTAATCTTGTTTTTGAAACTATATGTACTCTTCGATTTTTTTGATAATTTTTTATTTTAAACTTCTATTCATTCTACAAATTTTAAGACCTGGTTGATAGTGGTCCTATGATAATTACTATTTTTTTCTCGATTTTCTTTCAACAAACTAAAATACTAATTATTTATTTTAAACACCTATTAACGATAAAAATCAATTCAAAATAACTAAAAAAAGAGAACTCAATACCAAAAAGTGGTTTTAATAATGGTTAATATAGCGAATAAATTTTTTTCGAAATTTTCAAAAATCGAAAAAAATAGTAATTATCATAGGACCACAATAAACGCCGTCTTAAAATTTATAGAATGAATGGAGGTTTGAAATAAAAAATTATCAAAAAAATCGAAGAGTGGGTACAGTTTTAAAAACAAGATTAAAATTTTCATACTCAAAAATCGCATATAAAAAGAGAAGAGTTTTTTGAGGAGTACTAAAAAATGTCAAAAAATGAAGGAAATCAAAAATTAAAATTTTTAAAACCGTCCGATTTGGCCTGGAATGCCTCATAAGTAAGTGACAGATTAATTTAATGACATCTCAATATTCTTAAACATGGTCAAATTAAATGAAAACGTTGAGCCCATAGGTAAATTAGACCCAAACAGACAGACAGACAAAATTACAAGTTAAATAAAACCGTGTAAATATTTTTTTAAGTCTAGGTTTACAATTTTTGTACGAGTAATTACCTAATTAATATTTTAAGGGGGCCACGAATATACTTTGGGATTTTAAGGGGCCGCGACTAATAAAAGGTCAAGAACCACTGACCCTAAGTATCATTATTTACTATCATACTTATTTCTTTCTATAACGAAAACATGCGCGGATCCAGGGGGGAGATGGGGGCGACCCCCCCCCCCAAGCATTGGAGATCAACATTTTTTATATGTTTATTTAAATTTTTTATAACATTAAATTTTAAAATTGAAAATAAAGTTCTATGTGGGGGGGGGGGGGGGGCGTCTCTGAAGGAAATGAATTTAAAAATATAATGCTCTTTTTATTTAGTTTTAGATAGGATCCATTTTTCATTAGGGGGGGGGGGTAAAACTCAGTGGCTGCCGAACGCCCCCCCCCCCCCCAATCAGAGGTCTGGATCCGCGCCTGAACGAAAATGAATGCTTCATCAAAATATTTGAATTCTTTTTAATTAATATAATACAACAATTTCATTAACATCTTTGATATATTGATTGGCCTTTTTGAATTCCATTTAGTATCGTTTTCTTTTTTTAATATTATTTTTTTAAGTGATAAGCAAAATATAATGTCGTTAAATTAATTTGAAACACTTATATCAAACTTTTTTTAAAATAGAGACTGATTTTTTTGAATTCTTAGTTTAGAATTTTTTTTTTAATATTTTAGTATTTTGAACCGTAATAGAGATTGTCATCAATTCCTTAAATATTTTTTTTTTTAATTTAACGATTCATTGATAAATAGAGATTTTTGAATATGATATATTAGTAAAAATAATAATTATTCTAAATTCTTTAAGCTTCCCATATTAGCCTTGCCAAATTAAATTAATTAGGAGTAGTCTATAATTAAACTCACTGATTAGATTCTACAATTAATTATACGTTGGCCAAAGGAGCAGGTTGGAAAATTTATTGAAATAGGAAAATAAAACAACTAAAGGTTAATATATATTTTTTTTTTATTTCAATTAGATATTACAGAAATAGAGTATATACAAATTTTAAAATTTTAGAAAAATTATGTCTACATAAATGTGTCAAATATTTATTGTTTGAAATGATTATTAATTTATTGGAACAAAATTTTCATTTATACACACTTGAAATATTACATTATTGTGTAGAGATTTAATACATAATTTACAAATGTGGAAATCCACTCACTTCTCACTGATCTCGTATTTGGAATAATTTTATAATTTTGTGAGAAAAATGAAATGTTTATTAGAACTTTTTATTATTTTAATTATAATTATAATAATTTTTATTAGCTATTTCACCTATACATCAAATCATACAATCCAATAATGATAGAATTCGCATAAATCAATACAAAAAATATCATACAAAAATAACAATATTAAGGGGGTTCTTTCGCGACAATCCACACAAAAAGTTTTAGCCTCGTAACCCCTCTATAAATATGAACGGAACTAAAATTTTAGGTTATGTTTTTTTAACACGACTGTCCACTCACACTACGAAATCTCTATATGGATACACACATACTAGCCGGATCGTTTCCAAGCCATTGTGCTTATATCCCCTCCACTAAAAATAATCGCCCAAATGTTTTTTTTGTTTTCTATCAAAACTACGTGATAAATAATTTCTATTTTGTTTTTTAAGTTACTCCGAATATATTATTCTAACAAATATTAGTTTTTCATCAAGATGGTGAAATTCCTTCAATGAAAAAAAATAAAATAATGATCATTTTCTCACCCTTTCCCAATCTACCCTATGTAAAAAATGTCATTTTTAATTGCAATTATTTCATGTTTGGTGTGGTAAATCGTTTTCAAATTTTAACAGTATGTCTATTATGCCTTTAATGACTTATATTCCAAATTTCAAAGACTTCTTGAATTTTTGCATTTGTGAAAGAACTACCTTAATTAAAAATATCATATAACACAAAATTAATAAATACTTTAGACAGTAGAGTGTGAAGATAAATTATGTATCATATACATAGATAATGAAAATGTCACTACATCAACATTGACATATTTTTAGTTAAATCAGTTAGTTTACCTTTCCGATCCTTTTAAAAAATAAATGTCTGTAATTTAGAATTGAATTTATTGACATTAATTAATTTTTTAATATTAAAAATTTAAAATGGGACTATGTTAATAAAAATTATTATATTTCTTAAATGAATCAACCAATATATATAAACCACTGTGCAAAATATCGCATCACTATTAAAAAAATGAAAACTGATCTAATTCATTTTAACATTGAAAATTAAATAAATTTATTTTAAATACTTGTTCTAATTAAATTGATGAGTTTTTGTAATTATTAATTTATATATTTATAATGATTTATTTGTTTTTGTTAAAATAATATTCAAATTCAATACAACAAAGTTGGATTTATAAAAGCGATGCGATAATTTTGCACAACAGTTTATAATATTAAAAATATTAATGCAAAAAGGCGCAACCCGTCTAGTCCCGAGAAAAGGAGGATAGAAATTTTTTAGCAACAACTTCTTGATAAGGCTCCAGAGGGTAAGTAAGTCTGACCATTTGGAATATTCTTTTAGAATGCTCATTCATGGTGAAATCAGAGAATTAATTGAAAAATCCATTTTCTTTACTATATTGTAGTAGGGCACGGGTATATTCAAATCATCACTGAATAAATATTTGATTATTTCTATATATGGGGGCATTCCACACCAAATAGGACAGTTTGAAATTTTTTGATTTTTGACATTTTTTTGCACTTAATGAAAAAGGCTTCTAGATGGGCTTAAAAACTTTGTCGAAAAACGGTTAAAGAGGATTCAAGAGGGTTTTTTGCCCATAACTTATTGACAAATGTACCAAATTAGACCAGTTTTATCAAATTTTTTTTGTGTGTGTACATTCCAGAAAAAATATGGCAAAAATTATTAAAAGTGTTGTTGCACTCGATTTTTTGTTGGAAAATTTAAATAATTTTTGTGAAACTGAGAATATTTATTTATTCTTTTGAAAAAATTTTATCTCAAACTTCTATCTAATTAACAATTTTTAAAACAGGATTGATCGTGAGATCTTGACAAATTATATTTATTTTTTTTTAATTTTTAAAATTGTTTAGCTATGATTTATAGAAAAGAAAAAAAATCCAAATTATTTTCTGAAAATATATTTTTATAGAAAAAAAATTTGTCAAATTTGGTCTATTTTTCAAGAAGTTAAATGGGCAAAAACAAAAAAACGTCCCCCATGCCGAAAAAGTTTGAAAATTCACCTAGAAATCTTTTAATCTTTTTCATTAAGAACAACAAAAAAATGTAAAAAAATATAGCAAATCCAAAATTAAAATTTTTCAAACTGTCGGATTTGGAGTGAAATGCCTCCATATATAATAATACATTAAAAATAATTTTTTATTCTAATTTCACCATAGATGGTACAACTCAAAAGAATCTCCTAGGTACCTAGGTGTAGTATTATACCTATCTTTCTTGTGTATTATAGTTATATAAATAAATATATATATATATATATAACTATAATATATAAAAAGATAAGAGACATAGTATATTTATATATATTATAGTCTTATTTACTATAATATATACCAATATACTAATTATAATTCACAATACACAAATATAATGAATCTTGGATAGAAGTGTGATTTGGCCGTCCACCATCCCCAACCATCCACCCAACGTGAAACACGACTTATATAGCCAGGGTCCCCTCCAAGCGGCCTGCCGAAAGCCAGCGGAGCCGTCCGACTCCCGGCGAAGAAGCGGCTCGGGTGGGGAGAAGTTCCTCCCCGCCCGCCGCTTCGCCTCCGGGACTCTGACGACTCTCTTGGCAGCCGGCCGGCGGAGTTAGAGGTGGGGAAGGGGCTTTCAAAGGATCTCATTAGGAATTTTGAAATGAAAGGGGGGTTTCTTTTAATAAATATCATTTATTCAATTATTTTATATACATACTATTATACAAATCAATTATTATTCAAACTTATACATAATATATAATTCAATTATTTATACTTAAACATATAATATTCAAAAGTTTTCTTGAAGATGAATAGTAACCAGGAGATTGAATCAGCAAGTGATCTGGAAAAGAAATACATGAAATTATTAGAATATATAATTAAATAAATTAATATTGTATGATAGTAATTCTAATTCTTCATATAAAATATTCTCTATTTCCAAATTTTATAAAATATATTAATTTCAATCTTTTTTTTTTCAGATGGACAACCCGTTCGACCATTCCACAAATTTATAAAAAGAAAACAGAAAAATAATTATACTTGTAATATTTTATATATTAAAATAAATTATTTTCTATGTATTGAAATTACTTAATTTTAATAAAAAACAAACTTAAACGTTATTTGAATATTTATTTTTTATTAATTAAAAGTAGACACCTTTTTATACCTACTAACTACTTATTGATTAAAGATACTTATTATATTATTTTAAGTTATTTTTCCTAATAAACAAGAATTTAACTAAGAAATATGCCTGATTATTTGTGCAATATTGTACAAAATGCAAATTTTTTAATCAACCGAATTTTATATTTTTCAAATTAGTTTGTTATTTTATTTTATAGCGGGATAAAAATAAATTGTTTTATATAATATTATTTATTTATTATTATTAGGGAGAAAAATTAATAAAAATAAATCATTCTTTTTATTAAAATCAATAGGTAATAGGTATTAAATACTTTGAGATCATATTTCATATGGTTATATTATAAAAAAAATTTTAACAATTGAATTTTTTTTAAAAGAAAGAACTAATTTTATTCAGGGGAAAATTGGGTAGGTTCAAGGTGAAATATATTTATTAAAATTAAAAATGGATTACTAGGTGGATTTCACAAATAAATAAATATACTTCTTATGAGCAAGAATCAATAGGAATATATTTCGGGCTGAATAATAAATTGATAATTAAATTTAAAATAGAAAAATATTTATTTGAACATGTGGGAGGGAATTTTTCCCTTTACAAAAAAAGGAGCCCTTATGTTAATGGTCAAATAATTTTATATTTATTAATCAATGTAAACTCTGAGGATGGGCTCGTCGCTCGAAATTATCTATTGATTGATTCATGCTCACAACCAATATTTCTTTTATTTGTGATAGTAACCCATTTTTAATTTTAATTTTATTAATATCTTTCACCTTGAACCTACCCCCATTTTCTCTGAATAAAATTAGTTCTTTCTTTAAAAAAAAATTCAATTGGGAACAAAATTTTATAAAATACCAATATGAAAATGTGATGCTCCTTTCGGATCCGACAGGTTTTTTTTACATATTCAATGTATACTCATAAATAACATTCTCAACTATTTGAAAAGCAATATTATTTCAAACGTCATTAATAACAAAATAATAGTAGAAACAATTTAAATGATGTTTTCATTTTGTTACTAACGTAATCGTTGTATTATAAGAAAGTTAAGGAACTTTAGAGCAACAAAAATTGTATCACTGAGACAATAATATAGTGATGTTCATCGCATTCCTAAGTATCAATGGTTTTATTTGACTATAAGGTAATAAATACTTAGACTCGAAATTTAGTATTTTTTTCTTTACATGACAAATTTTTTGAGGGGTGATACTAACTACTAACTACTATTTTTGTTTTTCAATTTTTTCTTTTATTGACCCCTAGGCGCGGAGAACCCCAAACCTCCCTTTGTGGAATCCTGGGGTTCCGCGGAACCCAGATTGAGAAACACTGATTTAGAGTATTTTCATACCGTATGTCATTAAAAATATAATGTTAAATTTGAAAAATAACGAAAAATTCTATTGGATGAAATTTGCAAAAAAAAGGCGAATAAATTTTATATTTAAAAATGAAGGGTAGGTATTTTTTGGACGTCATCCCCTGATTGAAAAGTCCCCGTCAGCCACTGTTCTACTTATGGGTCCATTCCATGTCAATTCAACGGGGTTGTGTCGGTTTTTTTGATTTTTTGATATGTTATTAAATAAAAAGAAGTATCCATGTAAATGTTTATCTTTCATAACGAAATTTGGATTTTTGAAGAAAATAGATCAAAGTATTATTAAAATATTCATAACTTTGACCAGAATAAAGATATTCTAACTTAATAGGGGGTCATTTTTTTCGTTTATTAATGTATTTTTTGAAAAAAATTTCAAAATTTGAGAAAAAAATTTAATGCTATTTTGGTCCTTTTTATTCAAAAAATTGGATTTTCTTTCAATGGGACCATTCCATTGTTTTCAAAAAAAATTCACAAAATTCAACGTTAAAAAAACAAAGTAAAACAAGTACTTTTAAAAATTTATATGGATCCTACTTTCTATATATATAATAACATATCAGAAAATCAAAAAAATCGAAGACCCATATATGTATATAATTTTATATATAAGGGCTTATTGCAATAATATGTTAAGGCACAAAACTGAAAAATATAAGAGGGTCTCAAGTTTTAGAAAAATATATAAAATTAAATACCACAGATTTTTGGTAGCAACTAGAATAGAATAGAATATTTATTTGCAAAGAAATAAGTAAATACATTGTAGGTATACGTAAAAAAATTTAAACTAATTAAAGACAATAAAATAAATCAAATTTAACAATTATTGCAACACCCCTCATTAAGCAAAGCTTGTGTGGAGGGGTGGTCCGACATCATAGCGTTGTTTGCCAGTTCCAATTTTTATACATATATATAATATCTATGTACATCCATATAGCTTTTTATAAATAAATAAAATCCGAAACTTCCAAAAATAAATCAATACTAAAGGCCTTCTTCCACATACTCCTCAACCTTCTCCCAAACAAACCAGAGATTTTTAATGTTTGTTTTTTTTCGATTCATAGCAGCTATGGTTGGATAAAAGACAAAGAGAGATGTTTTATATTAAATAAAAATTAAAAAAAGATGGACAAACAAATGTCGAAAACATGTAGAAAGATAAATAAAATTTTAATAATTTTTTGTATTTTAAGACGAAATCATTTAAATAAAAGTAAAAGATTATTTCTGTATAAATTATTAATTGTCTTTTAATTATTCCGAGTCAGCTAAATTCAGAAGAAATCATGGATATTAATTTAAAATTAGCTAGGCAAAATCAGGCGGGATTAAGAATGCATCAATAAGAGAGACTGACTTACATTGGAAAAGATCCTAATCCTAGTGGAGGATGCACTCAGATTCTTTCAATGGGTCCATTGAGCTCACAAGAGATTGAGATTTCCAGAGAAGACGAATTAATCTAAAAAGAGCAAATAAAATAAATAAATAAATAAGACGATAGACTAAATGAATATGTACAAGGAGGAGGAAACTTGTAGGGGAGGCGTTAAGGGTCAAGGGTCATGAGGCCCCTTGTTCCTTGCGTTGGACCAGAATGTGGTTAAAAAAAATTAATTTCTCGAGAGATAGAAAATGAACAAAAAGTATGTCAAGAGAAGATATTTTCTATTTAAAGGTTGCTTTTAATAACTGAGGATTGAATGGAAGGCAATCAGTCCAAGGATAGGTATTACAAATAAAAGAAAATTTATTGGAACCTTTTCTTTTTATACTTTTGAACCGGAATTTCGGATGATGTTCCAGGTGATCTTCAGGGTTTAAAAGGAAGCATGTAATAATTTTCCTTCATTTGAACCCTGAAGAAGGAGGGAGGATCATTCGAAATGTCGGTTCAAAAGTATAAAAAGAAAAGGTTTTCATATATTTTTTTGCAACGAAGCCATTTAGCCATCTAATTAAGAAAAGGAGGGAAAAAAAAATTGTTTTTCTATGCCTTTGTTAAAAATGACGAAAGTTTTTGAACACTACTGTGGAGAGAAGAAGGAAACATTTTATTTGTTTCATTCATTGACCCTTTGAAACCCTGAAGAAGGAGGGAAAAATCCTCCGAAACGTCGGTTTGAAAGGAAAGGAGGAAGGATTCCAATAAATTACACCTTATTTTATATGTGTTAATTTTTTCTTTCCTCACTACCTCTGGGCTGCCTTCCATTACATTCAATTAAAGTTTTCATATATTTTCTTATTATGTGGGGAATCATCTTTATATTTACCCTTGGACTGAATGCCTTCTATTCAATCCTCATTTCTATATCTATCAGTCTGTCTACAAGAAAAAACATCCAATAAGTTTCCTTTTAATATTTTTCCATGCAAGAATGTCGGCTTTAATAGATATTTGTTATTTTTTAAGGGAGAATGGTATGGGTTATTGGTAAAACATTTTAAGTAAAGTAAAGAAAATTTTGAAAATTTTTTTAGAAACCAATTATTACCAATGAACATAGATACTGCAATATACATAAAAACTTATGTGATATAATAATTTGAATATTTTTTCTGTTTTTGGGAGGTCAAAATCTGTAAGAAAATGTAAAAAAATCCTATGCAGTTTTTTGGTCACAGACCTGTGTTATTTTTGAAGAGTTTTTCTATTTGGCTTAAAATAAAAGAGTTATAAAGAGAGGACAGACGGATAAATCACACTGTATATTTCGGGGTATTAGCCCATCTTCAGGAGTTCACAAAGGACACTTTATGTGAAGCCTTCCTAGTATTTTATATTTTATTAAGTTTCAAAAAAAAATTTCAAAATTTTCTTTACTTTATAGATATTTCTCACCAATTTGGGCTATCTTCAGGATATAATAGATATTCATCGAGGAAAAAGTAAAGATTTTAAGACTCGGCAGATAATCCTGCTCTCATCATCATTGAGTATACAGTCCTAAGACTGGTTTGATGCAACAATCCGTCTCCACTCGACTCTGTCCCCCGCCAGCTGTTTAACCTCTCTAAATGTCTGGCATCCCATATCCCCAATTATTTGGTTGAAATATTCTAATCTGGTTCTTCCCCTTCCCTTTTCTTTCCCACCTCCCCCTCCAAGATATCCCTAAGCAGTCCCCCATGTCTCAGTGTGTGCCCCATCATCTGACCTCTTCTCTTCTTCAGACTCTTCCACAAGGTTCTTCTTTCTCCGATTCTTCCAAGAACTTCTTCATTTGTAATTTTATCCATCCATTTGATATTCGTCATTCTTCTGTAGCACCACATTTCGAAAGCCTCTAATCTCTTTCTCTCCGCTTCTCTAATTGTCCAGGTTTCACACCCGTACATGGCTATGCTCCATACATATGTCTTCAATAGCAACTTCCTGTTTGCTAAGCTGATTGAGGAGGAGCATAGTAGTTTTTGTTTTGAATTAAACCCCATTTTTGCTTGGGCAATTCTTGATTTAATTTCGTTTTCGCTCCTCCCATCCCATGTTATTTTACTTCCTAGGTAGCGGAATTCCTTAACTCCTTCTAGGTTTTCTTGGTTAATTTTGATGCATTCCTGTCTCGTTTGTTCTTTTTTTGTACATACTAGGACCTTGGTCTGGTAGGCTTAAATTAATATAATAATTAATAGAGAATGCGGTGTTGGTGCAAGGTGAAACATCTTTAATAAAGATAAAAGTAAATAAATATTATATGAAATATTCATTTACTATGAGTTAAGATTTCTAGGTCACTAGTTTCACATTAAAATTAAAAAAATAAAAGAGGTAAAGATAGAAATCTTAACTCATAGTAAATGAATATTTCATATAATATTTATTTACTTATCTTTTATTAAATATAATAAACTAATAAAAAATTTATATTCTTTATTTATCGTAGAAAATCAAATTCCGTCAAAATCTCAGTATAATATATTTATTCAGCCTTCTGCTAACGTTTCGGATCCTCAGAGCTCAGGCTAGTAAATATTTATTAAATTTTTCAACAAATAGTTGAAAATTAATATAAACATTTATTATACATTTTCCAAAGGATTCCAATCACAATTCGGGAACTAAATCTGAAATTGTGATTGGAATGATTTGGAAAATTGTATAAAATGTTCATAACTAAATGACGACAATTTGTTGGAAGATTTAATATAAATTAACTAGCATCTGGCCTGGGGGAGGATTCGAAACGTTGGAGGAAGGCTAAATAAATATATGTATTACACCGAGATTTTGGCCGGAATTTTTATTTTCTTCGATAAATAAAGAATATAAATTTTTTATTAGTTTATTATATTTAAGCTTAGTACCAGAGCAGGATTATCTGGCGAGCGGGCCGAGTCTGAAAATTTTTACTTTTTCCTCAATCAATATCTAATATATCCTGAAGATTTGAGACAAGATAGGGTTAAGTTACTTTTAGAAAAACTATATAAAATTTAGATTTTAATTTAATAATAATTATATATGGACAATTATTAAGTTACTATGATTATGATGAAAATGGATGGCAAACATACAAACAGATATATTTTTCCAATAGCAGGGAGAAATTTTATCAAATTACTCACCGAACTTATCAATTTCGAGACTTGGAGATGTTGAGTCGACGCAGGTTTATACCTGTAAGACAAGAAAGGGTTAAGTTATTTTTCGAAAATGGCCACACTTTAGTTTCCATCTATACCTAAAGAATAGAAAATTTAACAAAGTCTCATCTTCACATTCTTTTAGAAATTTATATTACTAGCTGCAAGGCACGCCCCCTGGACCCCCAACCCACGAATCCCACCCTCACACTACACTCACCCCGACTCATCCAGCACCCCTACCCCCGCACCATGAACCCGCCCCCATACCACAGAACCCAAACCTCACCCCCCACTCCAACCCACCACACTCCCCGAAACCCACCCAGCAGCCCAACCCCCGCCCCCACACCACCACCCCAACCCTCACCCCACCCACCTCGGGCCCCCAACTCACGAACCCCAACCTCACCCCCCTTCTCCAACCCACCCAGCACCCCAACCCCCGCCCCCACACCACCACTTCAACACTCTAACCTGCACCCCTCACCTCGGACCCCCACCCCGTACCACCCCACTACGCCACTGGACCCTCACCTGAACCCCCCATCCACCAACCTTGCACCACCCCCGTGCCCCCCCTACTCCGCCGCCATTCCACTCCGCGCATCCCATGCCCTAACCCACCCCCATTCCAGCCCCGCACCCAGTTTTTGCATTTCTAGCTTTCTAGTGACCCACAGATTATGTAAACAAAATTTGGTTGAGTTTGGTCCAAGAGCAAGAATTTTCATTTTTTGACCCCCCCCCATTTTAGGTGGTTAGTTTTTGCATTTCTAGCTCTCTAGAGCCCCACAGATTATGTATACAAAATTTGGTTGAGTTTGCTCCAAAAGGCAAGAATTTTCATTTTTTGACCCCCCCCCATTTTGGGTAGTTAGTTTTTGCATTTCTAGATCTCTAGAGTCCCTCAGATTATGTATACAAAATTTGGTTGAGTTTGGTCAAAGAGCAAGAATTTTCATTTTTGACCCCCCTCCCATTTTGGGGACACCCCCATTTTGGGTGGTTAGTTTTTGCATTTCTAGCTCTCTAGAGGCCCACAGATTATGTATATAAAATTTGGTTGAGTTTGGTCAAAGAGCAAGAATTTTCATTTTTTGACCCCCCCCCCCCCATTTTGGGTGGTTAGTTTTTGCATTTCTAACTCTCTAGAGGCCTACAGATTATGTATACAAAATTTGGTTGAGTTTGCTCCAAGGGCAAGAATTTATATATTTTTCTCCCCCCCCCCCTTTTTTGGGTGGTTTTTGGGGGGAATTTTTTAAACAAAAGTTGCCAGAAATCACATCCCCTACAACTTTGCTCATTATAAAATTTCCCGTAGAGTTAATAGTTTAAGAGTTATTTGATAATTTTCATTCGTGCACCCCCCCAAACCCCCTTTTGGGGTCAAAATATCAAAACGTTATATAGCTAAAAACGTAAGTTAGAAGACCTCTGATACAAATATGAAATTTCATAATAATCCCTTCAGCCGTTTTGACGTGAATCGTGAGCAACTTTTCGCGGAAACCACTGAAACAGACAGACAGACAGACAGACATACAGACAGGAATTTTGTTGAGGGTGTTTTCGTTCATAACTTTGCTTGAAATGTGTGCAACCAAAATTTGGCGTGATTTGGACCAATGTACAGACAAAACCTTAATTTTATATATATAGATAGATTTTAATTATCTTGAGAAAAAATTATATGTACCCATAATTATGAAACTGTACTAAGTCAAAAAATTTAAAAATTAGGCATCTATTTAAAGTACAGTAATAAGATGTCGGGTTTGAAAAATCGCATAAAATTGAACCATTAAGTGGATTTCTAGTTGTCTCATTATACAGAATTCGAATCTTGTTTATTTTATAAAACTTTAAATATCTCGAAACTAACAATCAATGACCGAGACCACTTTCATAATATTTATGGGCACATATTTTCAACATTTTTTTGAACTTTCCTTTATTAAGATATCTTGGGTATCGGAATCCAGACAGAAATAAAATCATGATTAAAAATATTTTTTTTATCTATTAGAGATTTTTAAAAACAATGATTTTTTTTTGAGTGAATTCAATACTGAATACTAGGTACCGAGTAATATCAATTTATTCGGATCAATATATCTGAATCCTCAGTTTGTCTGAAACATCCATCCTCTTTTCCTTTTCAATTATATCATGTATGTATGTATGTATATCATCTTGTATGACAAAAATTTAAATGATTTGATTTGAATAATTTGATAAAATTAATATATTCAGTTCCTGTAAAAAGAGTTAAATTGCACTAGTATATTAAAAAAAAATTAATGACGTTATATGTGAAGGTGAGTGGTTCGTCAAAACAGTTTTAGGATTGTGCCGGGGGGGGGGGGGGGGGGGAGAGTCCTTGGGCCCCGAGTTAAACAAATAAATATAATCAAAGACAAAATAATAATTTACCCGTAAAAATTTATCCTATTTTATAGGCATTAATCAATTTCATTTTTTTATAACATATCTATTAGGATGGTCCTTATTTTGGGTATTTTCGAATTTTTACACTGACAGAGGCTCATATGGTTCGAAATAAATAAAAAAAAATATCTCCCAAGTTTCAAGTCGCTATCTCACTTTTAATCTGTGCCTCAGAGCGATGCAAGTTTCCCATCTAAATAACAAGGGGCTTTTGGCATTGAAATATCAATTCTTTATTCCGGCCAAAGCAATGATTCAAAATATTTGAAACTCTGTAAACTTTATCCTTATAATAGTAGCTATCCTTCAGAATTTTTACAGATTTTTAGCTATTATAATTTTGGAGTTACAGCTAGATGGGATACTGCTATATCTTAGCGTTAATAAGTTATAGACTCCAAAATTATAATATCTAAAAATCTGTAAAAATTCTGAGGGATAGCTACTAATATTATATTAGAATAAAGTTTACAGAGTTTCAAATTTTTGAACCATTACCTTAGCCGGAATAAAAAATTGATCTTTCAATGCCAAAAACCCATTGTTATTTAGATGGGAAACTTGCATCTCTGTGGGGCACAGGTTAAAATTGAAATAGCGACTTGAAACTTGGGGGATATTTTCTTTTATTTATTTCGAAGCATATGAGCCTCTGCTCTGTCAGCGTAAAAATTCGAATATACCCATAATAAGGACCACCCTAATTTCTATACATAAAATGAGAATGATTTATTATTATTTTTCAAGGGGTTCTAATTTGTTTGATTTTAATCTAGATAATACCATATAACATTCCGGATAGATATTATATTTCAATTACTTAAAGAAATTTCAATCATTTTTCAAATAAGCTGACGTGTTCTGATGTGGCCATCCACTTGACTTTACCATACAACCTGGCCCCTCACTTACATTAATATTTAATAAAATTATTTATAATCATGTAGGGGGGGGTTAGTTTTTGCATTTTTAAACTCCTAGGGGCACACTGATTATGTATACAAAATTTGGTTGAGTTTGATAAATGGCCAAGATTTTCATTTTTTGACCCCACCCCCCTCATTTTGGGCGGTTAGATTTTGCATTTTTAGACTTCTGGGGGTCCACTGATTATGTATACAAAATTTGGTTGAGTTTGCTCAAACGATTTAGTATTTTAATTTTTAACCCCCCCCCTCCACCTCCCTTAATTTTGGGTCGATATGCACCAAAATCTAATCAGGTCTTAATCTCAATGCACTAAAACTACTAACTAACTAACTAACTGACATTTTGACAAAGCAATTATTATCTCGAAAAATATAATTTTTTCGATGTTCACTTATTAGAGCTTTTTTGTAGAGCGAAATGCCGTGGTTTCTCTCGATTTTTTTAATATAAATAGTTTAAGCCGTTTTTTTAGATATTTTGAAAAAAAGAAGGAAAAAAACCACTTTTTTCATGCACGATTACAATACTTGACAATACCCTGTATGGTAAAGTAAAAAGGTTAGATATACAGAGTCACTTTACAATGCTTTCAATATCAGCTCATATTGGAGATTACGAATTAAACTCGATAGAAATTTGAGTTTCTATTAAAAAATCTAAACTATTTTTGAAAGAAATGAGAAAGAATCCCAATTATGAAATGAATCAAATTGAAAGACATTATCAAGAAACAAATCCACAAATTAATACTAGAAACAGAACAAATATACAGACTAATAACCAGATTAAATACACAAATTCTAGCTTGAAAGCGTTAATATTTCAAATACTATTCAACAAAGTTTGAACGATTCAACTGAATTGAATCATGTGCTTAAAGATAACAACACAATCACGAAAAATAAGTTATTAAAAAGAAATTAAATACTCTTATGAAAAAAATTCAAAATTTAATATGACCAATTACTCATTGAAAAAGATAAAAATTTTATGATATCTATTTGTGACGAGTTTTTTCTGTTGTCAATCAGCGAAGCATCGTCAACGACAGTGAATTCTCTGTAGAGTTTCAACTCCCATCTTCGAGAAGGGAACAAGAAGATTGGAATATCAAGTTTCCTGATCGTTTTTCTCTTTCATAAGAAAGCTTGGCAGCTTTGATCAATAATATCCAAAACTGTTTTAAACATTCGGAACAAACGAATAAAGAAAGCCTTAGCTCTACTTTAACTAATATTCGTAAAATTGTTTTTACTTTACCAAACAGGGTATGGTCAAGTATTGTAATCGTGCATGAAAAAAGTGTTTTTTTTTCGAAATATCTCAAAAACGACTGAAACTATTTCGATTAAAAAAATTGAGCGAAACCATGGCATTTCGTTCTACAAAAAAGCCTTAATAAGTGAACTTGGAAAAAATTATATTTTTCGAGATAATAATTGTTTTGTCAAATGTCTGTTTGTCTGTTAGTCTGTGCGTTACCAAATTTTGTGGACGAGCTAGCACAAAAACTAGTGTGAATATCGAAACCAAATTTCACATGTAGTTTTGGTCCATTGAGATTAAGAGCTGATTAGATTTTGGTGCATATCGACCCAAAATTAAGGGGGGTGGAGGGGGGTTAAAAATTAAAAATCTTGGCCATTTGACCAAACTCAACCAAATTTTGTATACATAATCAGTGGGACCCCAGAAGTCTAAAAATGGAAAAACTAACCGCCCAAAATGGGGGGGGGTAAAAATTAAAAATCTAGGCCGTTTGAGCAAACTCAGCCAAATTTTGTATACATAATCAGTGGACCCCCGGAAGTCTAAAAATGCAAAAACTAACCGCCCAAAATGGGGGGGGGGGGTAAAAATTAAAAATCTAGGCCGTTTGAGCAAACTCAGCCAAATTTTGTATACATAATCAGTGGACCCAAGGAAGTCTAAAAAGCAAAACTAACCCCCTCCCCTGCATGATTATAAATAATTTTATTAAATATTAAATATAAGCCAGGTTGTATGGTAAAGTCAAGTGGATGGCTACATCAGAACACGTCAGCTTATCTAATATAGATTTTACGATAGATTAATAAAATAAGATCAATGTTTTTGTTGCCGGGGTATTTGGAGCTGATTTCATATGAATTTGATGCCCTGAATTCAAATATGGCATTAGTTTTTGCCTAGAAACTTGGTTAATAAGTATGGCAAGAATACAAGAACCAATCCGTGTATAATAATTTTACAACATCTATACTTGAATGTATTGAATAGAAAAAACTTTGATAGAAAAGTGGATGTACCTAAAAAGTAGAGCTGCTAGAGAAAAACTGATTTCATATTTAGATTCAGTGCCCCTAAATTTAACTCAGTTATAAAATCCTAGGCACCAATTTTTTTTTTTGTATGCCTGTGTAAGTAATTTCTTCTTTATTTATATAATTAAGGAAGATTGGAAGCAATTCATTTTTTTATTTAAAATTTCTATATTAGACTAAACATGAAATTAAAGTCACCAGAAACAAAATAATCGAAAATTGAGGATAAAGTGAAAACTTTTAAAACTCTCTCAACAAAGATAAGACTATTAATTCAAATTATTTAACAATTTATTGTGTATGAACAATCCATTGAAATTATGTTTTTATTTATTTATTTAATTATTGTAATATACTCAAAATAATATCATTATTAGTAAAAATAAAAGCAACATGTTAAACCTTTTTATTAATTTATCAAATGTAATCTCATTCCTAAATAAAATATCTATTCCTTTAGCAATTTGTTCGTATAGATAGGTATTGCAGTTAGAATTTATTTCTGATCATAGAGTCAAATACTATTCAAATATAAATAAAAGTTTGATCAAAAAATAATATAAGAAGCAAAGCCAGAAATGATTTTTTTTTTTAATAATAAATATATAATACGATATAGTTACTTTTGCATAATGATGGTAAGTGATCAGAGTATATGCTTTTCTCTTCAATTTGAACCCAATTTTTGAATGATTGATAGAGATGAATTTAAAATAGAAACCAAATGCATTTAAGAGAGAGAACCAGTTTTCACAGCAGCCGGCCATAATTGAGAGTAATGAATCTGAAAAATAATAAACAATTGTTTTAAAAAAATGCAGATGAAAATCTTGATTTTTTGTCAATTAAGATATAGATATAGATATTTTTCAGATAGTCAAAGAATATCCCAACTTGGTTAAGATTGATCAAAAAATATATATAGCTTCTGTTAATTCCTGCATGATCGCCTCTGATTGTATATTTGTGTATAAAATTATCTTGGATCAAGTGAAATGTACAGAGCTTGCTAGTCTCTTTCCTGTATATAGCTCTAATTATGTATTAAGGTTTAGAACAGAATTTATCCCCATCCCCAAAAGACCAGGGGTCAAGAGTTGCAGCGAATATCGAACTATTAGCCTGATGAGTCAGCTTCTGAAGGTATTTCTAAAAGTAATACATAAAAGAATATATAGGTTGTGCGAAGAACAGATGACGGCAACTCAATTTGGATTTAGAAACACTCTTGGTACGAGAGATGCTTTGTTCTGTGTGCAAGTTTTATTCCAGCGCTGCAGAGACATGCATTGTGATGTATAGGCTTGTTTCATCGATTACGAGAAAGCTTTCGATAGGGGGCAACACCAGAAGATGATGGAGATTCTGAAACAGACTGTATTGGATGATAAAGATCTAAGAATTATAGCTAACCTATATTGGGGACAGCGGGCTACCATGAAGTTGGAGGGGGACAATACTGATGAAATATTGCGGGGGTAAGACAGGGGTGCATATTATTATTAACCTCTATTCTGAGAACATCTTTAGGGAGGGACTCGATGACATGGGGGCTGGGATATTGTTAAACGGCGAAAGGCTCAACAACATCAGATATGAGAACGATACAGTTGTATTTGAGGATAATTTAAACTATCTACAACACCTTATGGATCAAATTGTTAAAATAAGCGATTCTTATGGTCTAAGAATAAATATAAATAAAACTAAATTGATGATCATAAGCAAAGTTAAAAAGACGAATTGTCACATTACCATCAATGGCAATAATATAGAAAGAGTCAACAAATACACGTATCTAGGCACTAATATTAACGAAGAGTGGGACCTTTCTTAAGAGATAAATTGTTGTATTGAGAAATCAAGAGCCCCATTTAACAAAATGATTATATAATTTTTTTGCAACGAAACTTTCTCTGGAGAGAGACGGACTGGTAGAAATTTTAATTCAACGTAATGGAAGGCAGCCCAGAGGGAGTGAGGAAAGAAAAAATGTGGAGAAGAAGTAAATATTTTATTTATTTCATTCATTGACCCCTTGAAACCCTGAAGAAGGAGGGAAGAATCCTCCGAAACGTCGGTTTGGAAGGAAAGGAGGAAGGATTCCAATAAATTACACCTTATTTGATATGTGTTAATTTTTTCTTACCTCACTACCTCTGGGCTGCCTTCCATTACCTTCAATTGATTATATAATTTCTTATAAATAGGACTTTTATTTTAAAACACAGGAAATTTTATATATACAGGGTGGTGACTTGGCCGACGCAGCATAGCGATTACAATGTTAATTTTTGAAGGTGCATTTATTTGCTCCCCTAATTATTTTAGAGTTAAAGTTCTTATAGGTTTTTTGTAGAGAAAAAAATACTGAATCCGAACATATTTTTGTTTTCAAATTTTGAAATTTCAGAACCGTAATAATCATCATTATAAATAATTGTATTTTTACAAAAATCACTGAGGCCATGGAATTATTAAAACAAACAAGGCATTTTCATTTGTTGTTTCTAAGTGACGTTTGTTATATTTGAACTTTTTAAAATCAGTTCTTATTAAATTTATTGATTACCATAATGAGAAACTCGTTAAATTTGAATGGGCTGAGTTTTGTATTCGTCATTGATAAATAAAAATAGTAGATTCACGTAGATGAAGTTTAGAACGAGCTTTTAAATTTTCATAAGAATAATCAACGAAATTATAAGTAATATTTTTAAACGTAATTAAAACAATAAAATTAGTAAGGTAAACAACAGAATTTAATTTTTTAACATAATTAACAAATGCATAAAATTATATCAAAAAATAACAATCATAGCAAATGTTCGAATAAACCACCTTTTACCACTAAACAATGGCCCAACAATCGACAACAATAAAAGTTTTGAATTTAAATTTTTTAAATAAATATCTACATTTTTAAAATCGTTTTTTTGGACTTTTAAATTATGAATTAGACAAAATCTAATGTAATTATCTTTTAGAATTTTAATTCAACAAATGAAAATGCCTTGTTTGTTTTAATAATTCCATGGCCTCAGTGATTTTTGTAAAAATACAATTATTTATAATGTTGATTATTACGGTTCTGAAATTTCAAAATTTTAAAACAAAAATATGTTCGGATTCAGTATTTTTTTCTCTACAAAAAACCTATAAGAACTTTAACTTTAAAATAATTAGGGGAGCAAATAAATGCACATTCAAAAATTAACATTGTAATCGCTATGCTGCGTCGGCCAAGTCACCACCCTGTATATATATGTTATATGTTTTATATATTCTGTAAATGTTTTATTTTGCGGGAGGACCGTATTCCTTGGCTCTGCCGCGATAGGATGAGACGATTGGACTCAAGGGACGACGAATGAAGCTGGCTGAGTCAACTTGCGAAGATGCTTGGTGAAGTAGGCGAAGAACGACTCCTGGAGAAGAAAAACATAGGGGAATTGATGCCGATGGTATTGGAGAAGTGGAACCAGTTGTGCCGAGGGAGAGACGTCGCGAGGATCGAGAGATCAGGTTACCTTGATGTATACAGGAGACTGGCGTCCTCCACACCAGGTCTCTATCTGGAGACCAAGTTCAGTTGGGCTGCGAAGAGGCTGATAGGTCAACTGAGGGTGGCTGGGAACGGAAGACTTGTGCTCAGTGTGTGTGTGTGTGGGGGGGGTAAAATTCAATACAGAAGAGGAATGTACGCTATGCAACCTGAGGGTGAAGGAGGACCTGTTCCACGTGCTGACCGAGTGCCCGATGTACAAAGAATGTAGGGATCGAGTTCTGGGGGTTGTATCAAGAGAAGAAATGTTTTATATTTTGGAAACTGTTGATACAAACATTATATATAAAATCTTAAATTTTATCAGGGGCATTGATTCGATTAGAAATGTAATTTTAGACTAAAGATGAATTGTGATTGATATTTCAGATTTGTATAAATAATAATGTAATTGTTTGTGTACCTTGTACAAAAAAACAATAAAAATTATCTATCTATATGTTTTATTTGTTTATTAAGTACCCACTTAGATTTATATTTAAAATGTATGTAATGAGTTTTGTTGGTGTATAATTTTATAAATTGGGGCTTTTAGCCGTTGAAAAAATGAATAAATAAATAAATATAATGATAAAAGGAGCAAAGCCAGAAATGATATATATATATATATATATATACTAGCAAGGGTGTACCTAGGTTTTGAGCTACTCTTAGGGCCAGTTGTATGTCGGTTGGTAAACTCTTTTTAATCTTACTTATGGAAAGTGGTGTAGGTTTTAGGTGAAACATGATGTTAGTTAATAGAGTAAAGGGTGTGTAGTTTCACAGTGAATGAAATAAAACTCAAAGAGGTTTATACAAACACAATATATTTCGGATTATTAGTCCATCATCAGTCAATAATACAGTATTAACTTGTAAACTCCTGATGATGGACTAATAATCCGAAATATATTGAGTTTGTATAAACCTCTTTGAGTTTTATTTCATTCACTGTGAAACTACACACCCTTACTCTATTAACTCTTTAATCGTTGACAAAGGGTAAATCCCTAGAATTCAACTTCGGGCACAAGGTGAATTCTAAGGATTTACCCTTTGTCAACAGTTAAAAAGAGCTTACCAACCGACATACAACCGGCCCTTAACCCAGCACTGCATTTAATAATTTAAATAAAAGTAGTTGAGTGTTTCGAATTTTGAAGAATAATTTTGAATTTCTTGAAAATTCGAAGGGCAATAGAATGACTTTTTTCAATTTGAATATAAAATACCCAAGTCTACTTCTATCGGCAATGTGAACTCATATTAAATGTTATGTTTTAATTTGAGATTGATAATCATTGAAAAGGTCAAATAAAATTGAAATAAAGGAAAAAAATAGTGTTATAATCTTATATTGCAAAGAAACATTTAACAAAAATGGATGAATATAAAAAAATTGAAATGATAACAAAATTAAAAATTATTTTAAAAAATATATAGAACATCAAAACTCACCATTATACTAAGTTAATTAATTTAATATAAAGCTGATTCTAATTAATTAAATGTCAAATAGGTGTGAATTGAAGAAGCCATCTTGCCTGATTGCCAACCTAAACATAACAGAAAAAATATAATAATTAAAATTAAATTAAATTTAAAATTTAAATATATATATATATATATTTATAGTTAAAAATTAAGCGAATAATTGGAATGAAAATGTTTTTTATTCTACAAGAAAAATGCAGACATTTATTTTAGGGATTTATGTTCACCGTCTCTTTTGCAACCAGAGGCAAATATAAATTTATTCAATCAAAAATTGGAGGAAGCTAGAGGCGCACTTGTAATAAATAATAAATTTAATTATAAATTTTCTGTTTTTGCCTGTATTAGGTAAAATAAATATAATAGAGACTAGAGGAGACCCTATTCCTTAAAAAACATTGAAGCTGAAAAAGTCCGCAATAATAATTTGCACAGTACCTACTGTGCAATGTACCATCTATGCCCGCTACTGTCCATAAACGTAAATATATTTTTGTTTGAAGTAATTTTTGCCCCCCCCTCCCTCCTCTTTCTTTTTGGTAACTATCAATTTAACATAGTGAGTCATTTTAATAAGGTCGTATAGGGTGCATATGCGAATTTTCGTACAAATCGATTAAAAGGTCTAGAACTTAGTAGTCGTATTTTTTGACCCCCCCCCCCCCCATTTTGACCCTAAAAAATAACTCTTTTTTATTAAAGGTACATTTTATAGTAATTTAAATAATGGAGAGCTCAAATGCTTAACTATATCGTGAAAATTATCTAAAAAAAAAAATTTCCCCCTAACTTGGGCGCAGTTAGTAAAGAATGCGGCGAGAGAATTCACCAGGATATTTCTGTCCTGGAGAAACGATATGCATTAAAATCGGTACAGAACATGTTAGCAGAGGCTACCCATTGGCTGAATCCCTCTCCATTACTTAATTATAAATAAATATAAATTTAATCTACATAGTTTAATAGCTTACAAAAAGAAGGGAAATCCTACCCAAAATACTTCAATGAAAAAAGAGACCTAGTTCAAAAAAGTAGTGAAATCTAGAGTGCACCAGTCAATTTAAATTCCCCAAGAATAATTAATTCAAAATAGCCCTTTCAATTAATTGTATTCTTTCCATTTTAAATGAGAATCTAGATTCATGGATCCTTTATTTTAAATTAAATTTATTTTCCTGAAACCTGGCTGGTCATAATTTGAATTAATTTACTCTAATGGCATAATACTACGATACGTTTGTTCATTGGAGTAGTTAGGGAATTTCCTAGGCCGGGGTGGGGGGGGCAGCCGCAGTGGCGGCGCCAGGGTTGAGTGAGGTGTGGCGACCCAGTGGTCCAAGTAAAAGTTCAAGTTAACAAAATTTTCTAGAGAATGAGAGAGGAATCAAGTTTCTAGGATGAGTGCTTTTCATTTTATGAAGGAAAAACTGAGATTTGTCTAAAAAATGCATTTTTTCATAATGTCAATCTCATTGCGACACGGGTTACCATTATCCAATTAATATGAAACTTTGTTTAAATTGTAGCAAATTTAATCTAGTTTTAAAATGTATAGAGTCTTCTTTGTTAAAAACGTGCTCCTTCATGGTCAAAATGGGAAAAATCGAAAAAAGTGCGAGTTTTAGGGATATTCAAAAGTGACCCTGGAGGCTGTTTTTTGTATCCCCATTAAAAATCAAACTACTAAAGCAATTTTATATTTCTTTTTTTTAATCAACGCGAAAATTTGTCCTCTTTAATTTACTATAAAACGCTTATTTATAAAATATGAACTATTTTCGAGTTATAAGCGAAAAACTGGAAAAAGTCCGAAAATTTCGAGCTTTTACGGCCACCAAAAGCTGTTCTCCAGACTTTCGAGGTCACAAACTTAGATTTGGCATACCCACACGATACCAAACGACCCTAAAAAATATTTTCGTAATGTTTAATGTAACCTGAAGCCCCCCTATTTACTGGGCTATATGGGAAGATAATTTTTTTTGAGATCTCCATTTTTCATTCTGTATTGATTTTTTAAGATTAAAATTAATCTCATAGCATAAATAGTTATTGAGATATTGACTCAATTTGTCTAGGGGGTCAAGGAGTTTTCTAGGGGTGCAGTGCCCCCTTGCCCCTCCTTAACTACGTGTATGCGTATGCGTATGGCCAAGTTTCAGAAAAAGTATCAAATGTACAATCATTACTTTCATTTTTCTTGGCCTAGGATGGGTTGGTTCCCTCCACGCTAGGGCGCGAACACGACCTTAGTTCACTACTGGCTGCCTAACCTACAGGCTTCCACATAAACTCGCTTGTGGAAGTTGACTTTGGATACCTTAATGCAGTGTTTTTCAACATTTTTCATGACGCGACCACCTTAATATGGAAAAAAATTTCGCGAACCCCTACCCCCCGCTGTTTGTAACCTGTGTTTTATTGTTACAATTTTTTATTACTTTTTATAATTTTATTCTCTAATCTACATATTATCTTCTTGTATTTCATCTAATAATTAAAAACAGGGTCATAGCCAGAATATTTTTTTGGGACCAGGTTACATTTTCTCGGGGCAAGTTATAGCAATTTCTATCTATATACATAATATGCATAAGATGAATCTTAATATATTTATTCGCCTGTGCAGAAAATCGCACACTCAAAGGCGTCCGCAGGGATAGGGGTCCAAAGCCGTTCCCCTGGTTTTCATCTCTGATTTTTACTTTATCATACAGGATATGGTCAAGTATTGTAATCGTGCATGAAAAAAGTGCTTTTTTTCTTCAAAATATCTCAAAAACGGCTTAAACTATTTCGATTAAATAGAATTGAGCGAAACCATGGCATTTCACTCTACAAAAAAGCTCTAATAAGTGAACATCGAAAAAATTATATTTTTCGAGATAATAATGCTTTTGTCAAAATGTCTGTTAGTCTGTCTGTTAGACTGTGCGTTACCAAATTTTTGTGGACGAGCTAGCTCAAAAACTAGTGTGTATATCGAAACCAAATTTCACACGTAGTTTTGGTCCAATGAAATTAAGAGTTGATTAGATTTTGGTGCATATGGACCCAAAATTAAGGGGGGTGGGTTAAAAATTAAAAATCTAGGTCGTTTGAGCAAACTCAACCAAATTTTGTATACATAATCAGTGGACCCCCAGAAGTCTAACAATGGAAAAACTAACCGCTCGAAATGGTGGGGGGGGGGTCAAAAAATGAAAATCTTGGCCATTTACCAAACTCAACCAAATTTTGTATACATAATCAGTGGGTCCCCAGAAGTCTAAAAATGAAAAAACTAACCCCCCTCCCCTACATGATTATAAATAATTTTATTAAATATAAATGTAAGTGAGGGGACAGGTTGTATGGTAAAGTCAAGTGGATGGCCACATCAGAACACGTCAGCTTATTTTGAAATGTTTTAAGAGGAAAAATAACTATTGTTTTTATTCTAATTTTTTTAGATAAATAGAATGTATTTATTTTTCATCTTTTATATTAAAATATATATAGATACAAATGTACTTATATAATTAGAACTTTATTAATTAAATTTTTAACTTATATACTACATATATATTGAGATTTTACTGGACCCCCTGTTAAAATTCCCATGTCTACACTGTATAGTAGATATGTATCTTTGATAACAAAAGATTTAAATTGAAATTTGAAATCGATTAACAATTGGAAACACCGGTGACGCCTCTTTAACAATGGCGGCAACAAAGAAAGAATTCATCTCTAAAATTAATTCACATTTTCGCCAGGCAGTTGGAATTATTTAGAAATAAAATTTATTTTAAATATTAAAAATGCCTTTATTAAATATCGATCAAATAACGATCATCTTTAGATCTAAGCCACCAGACAAAGCAAATAATATTTACGGTATAATGGATCGAAAGCCTATTTGCTTTGTGAATTAAAAAGGTGCAGAAAGTTATTAAAGCATTCAGTAATTGTAAGTGAATGATTAAATTAATTTTATTTTGCATTTCGAATTTTACTTTCCTGCCTGTTAATATTAATGAAAATGTTATATAAATGTTAACATGATTTATTAAATATAACATCCTTGATTGGATATGTCCGTGAAAATATGTTCCTGGTACCTATAATTATATTTTATCTTTTAATTATATGAAAAATAAGCTGACGAGTTCTGATGTGGGCATCCACTTGACTTTACCATACAACCTGCCCTTCACTTATATTTAATATTTAATAAAATCATTTATAATCATGTAGGGGGGGGGGGGTTAGTTTTTGAATTTTTAGACTTCTGGGGGTCCATTGATTATATATACAAAATTTGGTTGAGTTTGCTCAAATGTCCTAGATTTTTAATATTTAACCCCCCCCCCCTTAATTTTATGTCGATATATGCACCAAAATCTAATCAGCTCTCAATGGACTAAAACTACGTGTCGAATTTAGTTTCGATATTCACACTAGTTTTTGAGCTAGCTCGTCGACAAAAATTTGGTAATGCACAGACTAACTAACTAACAGACAACCAGACAGACTAACAGACCTTTTGACAAAACAATTATTATCTCGAAAAACATAATTTTTTTGATGTTCACTTATTAGAGCTTTTTTGTAGAGCGAAATACCATGGTTTCGCTCAATTTTTGAATCAAAATAGTTTCAGCCGTTTTTGAGATATTTTCGAAATAAATAAGGAAAAAAAAACAATTTTTTCATGCACGATTACAATACTTTCCCTGAATGGTAAAATAAAAATTAAACATTCATTTTTTGAGCCCTTAGCCATAATTTTATTAAAGCACAAGCCAAGCATGCTCAATTATTTTTCGGGAGAGAGCACCAAAGTATTAAAAAAAAAGAGAAAAAATAATTTTATAAAATTATGTATGTGTATATTTATTGATATAAAAATAATGAAATAAAACAATTTTAAATAAAATTTTTAACATATTATATCTTAGATTTTTGTTAATTTACTTTTACGTTTAGTGTCAATCACAGAGTTTTAAAGGGTTGGCCGGGGAACAAATAGTTTTTTAATGTTTAGGTTCCCTGGGTACGTCCCTGCCCCTAGTATATAAAGTATGAGTGTGAGTTAGAATCCGAGCGCGAGTGAGAGAGTAGAACTTCTATCTCTCTCTTCTCTCTCATTAGAGTATGTGCGTGTGCGTGAATTAAATATATTTCTTATATTATATTATTTTATTGGCTCTTATAGGTGCCTGTGACGTCACAGCTGATTCGTGTCTCAGCTTGTCGAGGCGCCCTGGGCCAATCCAGTTCAGTAGCGACCATCATACTCCTAATTGCTCCTCTAATTATCTTAAGAAATTTTTCATCCGATTGACGATTTATCAAATTTACAATCTCAAATACAGGTGAGTTACAATATATTTATTATAAGTTGAGAAATATTTGTAATGATATTTCAATTTCTATTTTCGAAATATTCCAATATTTGTTCATTTTCATGCAAAATATGGGTGATCTTATGATTAGGTAATTTCACAAGGCAAGGTAATAAATAAACAGCTAACTAACTTTGGGGGAAAAGCCCATTTGGTCAGATCCCTTATTTTGATTTTTTTATGTACATATATATATAAATAGTGCAGATTGATGTGTAGGTTATATTATATTCAGTCAAATTTTTGCAGTGAGCTTGAGCTCCAGACCAACCTGCTCTGAAGGCAGAAAATATATATATTCATTATTTATTTGAGTTATTAAACGTTATTTTATTTTTCAGCGATCTGCTGATCAGTGAGCATATGAGCCAGGAAAGTCTTATCATCATGCCATTAGCATCGTTCAGAGTCTTTTCAAATTGTAAGTTTCAATCTATTATCTTTATTTTATAATTTACATCATTAAAAATGTTTCAAATCGATCTGATACATTTTTAGTAAGATATATTCTGATTGGAATCCAAAACGTTTTGACACCTAATTTAGTCGTTTTCAAGATATTCTGAGTTCTATTGTTAAATTTTTCATTAAACATATCTTTGATTTATTTAATACTAGCCAGGTGCACGCCCCTGGAACCCCAGCCTCGAAGCCCACCATCACCCCCCCCCCACGCACCATCCGAAACCCACCCAGAACCCCCACCCCCGCACTATGCCCAACCCCAGCCCCCACACCACCACCCCAACACTTCATTCCGCACCCTAACCCATTAATCACCCTCGCCCCAACCCCCGCTCCCAAAACCCCTCCAGAAACCCCACCCCCGTACCATGGACCCGTTCCCAACCCCCTCCCTCACACCACCACCCGCACCCCACCAACCTCGGACCCCACACCCCATCCGGACCCCATTCAGCGCCCTCCAACCCTGCGCACCACACCCCCGCCTAGCTCCCTGGACCTCATCCCCACTATGCCCCCTAGACTCCACCCGCAACCACCCCCTACACCCCCACCCTACTCCGCCTCACTCTCACGCCACCCCTATTCCACCCCCGCACCCAGTTTTTGCATTTCTAGCCTTCTAGTGACCCACAGATTATGTATACAAAATTTGGTTGAGTTTGGCCCAAGAGAAAGAATTTTCATTTTTTGACCCCCCCCCCCCATTTTGGGTGGTTAGTTTTTGCATTTCTAGCTCTCTAGAGCCCAGAGATTATGTATACAAAATTTGGTTGAGTTTGTTCCAAGGGCAAGAATTTACATTTTTCACCCTCCCCCCCTTTTTGGGAGGTTTTTTTGGGGAAATTTATTTAAACAAAAGTTGTCAGAAATCACATCCCCTACAACTTTGTTTATCATAAAATTTGCTGTAGGGTTAATAGTTTAGGAGTTATTTGATAATTTTGATTCGTGCGCTCCCCCAAACCCCCTTCTGGGGTCAAAATATCAATACGTTATATAGCTAAAAACGTAAGTTAGAAGACATCTGATGTAAATATGAAATTTCATAATAATCCCTTCAGCCGTTTTTACGTGAATCGTGAGCAACTTTTCGGAAACCACTGAAACAGACAGACATACATACATACATACATACATACAGACAGACAGACAGACATACATACAGACAGGAATTTTGTTGAGGGTGTTTTCGTTCATAACTTTGTTTGAAACATGTGCAACCAAAATTTGGCGTGATATGGAGCAATGTACAGACAAAACCTTAATTTTATACATATAGATAACATTTTTGCTTGTCCATTTGTATTATATAATAATAGGTTTAGAGATTTTTCATGTTTTAATATTTTATTTAATATATCTTCGGTTCTTTTTTATTATCTTTGAAAAGAAGATAATAAATTTGAACGTTTTGGGGATTCTTATTAGAATGCCTAATGGGTCACTTCACACTCTATGCACATTTAATAGCTTTGGGTCAAAAAAATGAAAATCTAGGCCCTTGGACCAAACTCAACCAAATTTTGTATACATAATCAGTGGACTCCCAGAAAATTAAAAATGAAAATTTTCTCTAAAAATACTTCTAATATGAATAAATGAATATATATAATTTATTTGTTTGAGACTATAGAAGGTTAGATTTTCATCATCAGTCTTTTTGATTAGAAATAATATTATCTGTTATTTTCTAATGGGGTCAATTACCTGATTGGATATAGAAACTTTGTTTTGTAGCTTGCTTGCTATGACAGTAAAACGAATTTTTCTATTTCAAATCGATTAATTGACCCTATGAGAAATAACATATAATATATTTCTACTGATGATGAAAATTAAACCTTCGAAACTATAGGTACTTTCAAACAAATAAATTATATATATACCTACATATTTATACTCGTATTTGATATAATGTATGTAGGTATCTATATGTTTATTGTCTTCAAGCAGAGGACAACTTTATTGACTTTTCTTTACCATTTGTTTTCTTAATTACGATAAAATAAGTTTTAATAGATAAATTAAAGCTATTTATTTATTTAGAAAACTTGATGGAATTAATCCATCATCATTTTTTTGCAAAGGAGGCTTCTTTTGATCAAACAGATTGAGTCAATCATTGACCCGCGCTTCAATAAACTCTTTAATCAATCTTTCAATCTTATGATCAAAACTGATGCCGAGTGCGTGATTGAGGGAAAGATTGATCAAAACCCTTCTAGACGAACATGCGGCTTTTCAATCATTTGCGTAAATCAAACTTTCCATCAATCACCGTCAATGATCGGCGCAAGAGCCGAACGGGTTTTAGACAGTCAATCGTGCTTGCCTCAATCATTTTGATCAAAATATTGACAGTCTAGCACGATCAGATGCATAAGATATATTTATTGATATCGAAATCATATTTTAAATTTGAATTTTCGCATTGTTTGAACAATCGATTTTTTGAATTGTAGAGACTCATTGTTTTGATTATTAGAATTTGAATTCAACAATTCAAAGCGTCCTAGTTGAATTATTTTATATTCTAAGCCGCCTTCATTAATACCGCCCCCACATTTCAATGCAATTTGGATTATTTTTCCATTCTATTTTTTGATAGATGATCTTTGAAAAGTTTAGTTTTGAATTTTCCTAACTATATAATAATCTGAAGTGAAATTTTATAAAATTACTCGAACACAAAGATGGAAAATGGAAGGTGAGATCCCAAGCAAGATATTAAGCCATGTTATATTATAAGTGTGTATGTGTGTAAATAAGCCTAAACTTAATACTAGCTTTCCTTATTTCTCCACATAAGATCTTGTTCTCTTTTTAATTCTAATATTAATTTCTTGTTTTCTATAGGCGAATTCAAATAAATACCTGTGGAAGAAAAGAATGCATCTGTCCATACTTTCTATCCCTGGGTGAGAGAAAGTGAATTCTCTCAGTCATCTCTGTGAATGTAAGTTTATTTTATTTTCTCCTTTTGACAAATTTTCCATTAATTTCAAATCAATTTTATAAAATACTTGCTGCAAGGCCCGCCTTCAGCGGCCCTTTGCTAGCAGGGCACGCCCCCTGGACCCCCAACCCACGAACCCCACCCTCATACCCCACTCCCACCCACCACACCCCCGAACCCCACACGCACCCAGTGTTTGCATTTCTAGAGCCTTCTAGTAACCCACAGATTATGTATACAAAATTTGGTTAAATTGGCTCTAAGGGTAAGAATTTTCATTTTTTGACCCCCCCCCATTTTGGGTGGTTAGTTTTTGAATTTCTAGCCTTCTACTGACCCACAGATTATGTATACAAAATTTGGTTGAGATTGGTCCAAGAGCAAATATTTTAATATTTTGACCCTCCCCCTTTTTGGGTGGTTAATTGGGGGAATTTTTTAAACAAAAGTTGTCAGAAATCACATCCCCTACAACTTTGCTCATTATAAAATTTGCCGTAGGGTTACTAGTTTAGGAGTTATTTGATAATTTTCATTCGTAGAACTGCGAGACAAAAAGAGCATGGCAATTCCTTGGAGAGGCCTATGCCCGGAAGGTGCCTAGTTTCAAATAATTAATTTTCAATTATAAATTTTGTATATATTTATGATAATAAAAGGCTTATTATTATTATTATTATTCGAGCGCCCCCCAAACCCCCTTTTGGGGTCAAAATATAAAAACGTTACATAGCTAAAAATGTAAGTTAGAAGACATCTGAGGCAAATATGAAATTTCATAATAATCCCTTCAGCCGTTTTTATGTGAATCGTGAGCAACTTTTCGCGGAAACCACTGAAACATACATACATACATACAGACAGACAGACAGGAATTTTGTTGAGGGTGTTTTCGTTCATAACTTTGCTTGAAACGTGTACAACCAAAATTTGGCTTGATTTGGAGCAATGTACAGACAAAACCTTAATTATATATATATATATATATAGATTCGCATGCATGTTTATTGAATTATTATTTGTAATATTAATTTATTTATCTCCCAATGCAAATCGACTACGGTATTATATCCGAACCTATTTTCGAGATTTTATCCATATATGAACTGAAAGTAATGGAAGGCAGCCTGGGGCAGTAAAGATAGAAAAAATTAACACCTATCCAAAAAGGTAATTTATTGGATTCTTTCCTCCTTTCCTTTCAAACCAAGGAGGATCCAATAAATTACACCTTTTTGGATAGGAATTAATTTTTTATTTCTTCACTACCCCTGGGCTGCCTTCCATTACCTACTTTCAGTTAAAATTTCTACCAGTCCATCTCTCTCCAGAGAAAATTTCGTGCAAATTATTCATATATTTTTTTTTGTTAGGAATTGAATGTAAACGGCTAATATAGCTTCGTTTAACAAATAAAAAGTTATTATTCATATTCATTTATTAATATTTTTTGGATATTTTTAAAATAATTTCGCCTTCTTCACTTTTCCCATTACCTACATATAAAAGAGAAAGAATTTAATCTTAGGACAAATTCTAAGATTTTAATGGAAATATTATTAAATTGTGATATCAGATGGGATTCATCCCCAAGGGGATGAATCTCCATCGCAATTTAATTATATTTCTACTAAAATTTTAGAATTTGTCGTAAAGATTAAATTATTTCTCTTTTAAAATACATTGGTTAATCTGAACCCGAGCTGATTTTTTGAAAAACATTCCAACTATTTTCAAAAAAAGATATTTCTTTATTACTATAAGTACATGTAGTGAGACAAGTTCTTTGATTAATTTTAATTAATTTTTTTATAGATGGAGTGGCTGGCTAATAGACTCCGAGCTTACTCGAGATCGAATCTGGCTTCAGCCAGAATAATGTCGAAAATACGAAACATATTAATAAACCCAGAGGAAGGCAACGG
The DNA here is from genome assembly GCA_024734495.1 of Forficula auricularia. NCBI lineage: Eukaryota > Metazoa > Arthropoda > Insecta > Dermaptera > Forficulidae > Forficula > Forficula auricularia. Next base: position 1,663,864 of record JALMQS010000621.1, on the reverse strand, counting down.
GATATCACTCTTGAGAACAATTTCCCAGGAATCCTCTCTAGTAATCGCCAACGACAAAGTCATTTTAACGGATAAGGTCATCGGCTGCCTGCTAGATTAAGCCCCCTATTATAACTCCGAGGTAGTATACTTATTTATTTATTATATTTCAAAATTTTTTAGAAAAATTAAAAAAAATATATAAGAGAATTCAAAAATCTCCTCATAAAGTTTTATTTTTTTCAAATTATCCAACCAAATACCAATTATGAAACTGTTTGATTTACAAATTAACTTCCCCTTGTCTTAGGGAGTTTTGGTACATGGAATAAATTTCTCATTAGTAAATTCAATTTCATCTAATATTTTTATATTTTTATTTTTATTTTTATCTTACCTTCTTTATCATCACATTTAATATTCATTTATACAATTTCTTATTTTTTAATGTAATTTTATTCTTCCTTTCATCCACTTCATTGATGTCTCGCTGGTCTCTCTTATTCGATTCATTTATGTTCTCAGCTCGCCAAACTTGAGTATATCATTTTTTTATATAATTAATTTTTAAGTGTTTTTTATAGCTTACCCCTCTAGTTACCATCACTTATTATTTTAATATTTAAATTATTTCCATAAAATAAATTCAATTTTGATTTAAAAGTTCTTGCTTTCTTAATAAAATTTTCAAAAAAATTTAAATAACTTAAATAAATATTCTGTAAATTTAATTTCAGATCAAATTAATTTCAATTATAGACTAAATAAATTTGCAAATTTAAATTTTTGGCAATTCATTAAATTAATTGATTAAAATCATTCTCTTATTTAATTTTCGATAGTTTTTCTTGAAATTATTCAATTTTTATGATAAATAGAGAATTAGAATTAGGATTTCAGTTCCCCATTCATAATTTACCAAAATGTCTCCCATCGAGTGGATTCGCTTTTGGATCAAATCAGGTAATATAAAAATTATATTTATAAACATATATACCTTTAAATTCATAGCTGTTTAATCACAGTAGAAGCCATCGTTTCATCGAGATGACCCCAGTCTGTCATCATGGTCTCTCAGGTATTACCTATATTTATTTCTATAATAGTAATTTCAAACTTAATTTTGAATATAATATTTATTTAAATATTTCTCATTAGAGTGTTTTCTTCTCTTTTCATATATATATATATATATATATATATATATATATATATATATATATAAGTTCCAACATCACTTGTGCAACGAGATCATCGGCTGCCTGCGAGTTTAGCCTTTTCTTTTAACGACGAGGTTAGTATTTGTTCTATCGGTATATCTTTTGCTCTCGTAATTTCAAAAGATATTCCTTACTAAGACCTCTTAAATTACCCATCAAACCTTCTTGGAGTTACAAATTAGATCTTCTTTATTTCAGAGATTTCAATGCACTTTATTAAAAAATCTTTAAAAAATGGTAGAGTGAATTTCTCATTGATAAATTAAATTTAATTCATCTTCATATTTTTATATCATCTCATTTAATATTATATATTTAATATTAATTTATCTAATTTCTAATTTTATTTTTCTTTTTCATGGATCCTGCTTTGGTGATATTTCGCTGCTGTCTTTTGTCGCATCCGACACATTTATATTCTTATCACCAATAGCGCACCAACTATGAGTATTAATTTCTTTAGCATGGCATTTAGTTAAAGCTTTCAAAGGGAATTGTTTATATCTAGATTATAGTAGGAAAAGAGTTAGGATGTTTCTCTTTTTCAGCATACCCTCTAGCTACAATCAGTAAATGTAATACTTAACTTATTTTCATATATTATTATATTCAAGTTTTTCCTTTTAATTATAATTTAATAAATTTTTAATTAAATAACTTGGCTCTTAAATGTTTCATAGATGAAATCTTAGATTAAATTAATCTTACTCATATAGCTTAAATTGATTTTCATTTTATTTTTTAGTTTTAAATTTTTTGAAATTCTTAATATCAAAAATAAATTAAAATCACTAATTATTTCATTTTTCAATAATTTTTTTCTTAAAATTATTCAATTTTAACGTAAAAGAAAATCAGATTAGAATTTTCAGATCTTCATTTGTAATGAAGCAACAAGGGAACCTTGGAGGATCTTCACAAAGTGAATATTTATAAGAATTGTAGATTTTGCGTAGGGATTTTCAGGTTTCAACGCCTCGACCACCGATGGGATTCAACGCTATTTTAATTTCATATTTAATTCTTAGATTCAGATTATTAAAAATTAAATTCACAGTTTTATTAGATGTAGTATGTACTAATTTAGAGGGAGGGTGGGATGATATGCCATGCCAACGATGACGCTCTCTCTTTGACTGTTGGGAACCTGCACTCTTCCCTTTGATTTCCTTCCTGGAGACAGCAAATGCGGTGTCGTCTATCTTAGGCTTCTTAGGGATATTTTGTTATGTGTTTCCCTCTCTTGTGCCCTCCAATTTAGTTTTAAGGTTATTTTAGTATTAAGACCCACAAGAGAGCTAAAATCGACGCCACCCATTTGCTGGACCCATGAATGAGTCACGAGGGAAGTGACCGATTCGATCGGATTTCTAAAGATTGAGGTCCAGGTTCATCTTGCATGTGCTTGCATGTTTTGTGTCTTACCGAAAAGTCGTCGCTTGACGCCTTGTTCAAATGGAACAATGGGGTGGTAATGGGATCCTGGTGACTTTGTGTCTTTGAGGGCGAGTTTGAGGTGGCTCTATGGACTAGAATGAAGACCAGAAGGTTGTCTGTTGCTTTCTCAGGACTAGCCTAAGGAAGAAGAGCGGTTGCCTTGTGGCTAGGGGCACGAGGGCTCTGCCGGCCGGTTGGCGGAGACGGTGCATTGCGTTACACTTAAAGTTATTTTTCTCATATATTTAACCACTTGCCTAATAAGGGGTTTCATTTTTCCTCCCCTACATGCTACACATACTGAAATATGAACATGGTATTTATAATTTGTATCGACGAGGCAAGTGGAAATGTTAGGTAGGATCTCTTTCAGCTCGCCCTGGTCTATTATTCTATCCGTATTCCAAAAAATCAAGGCCACTCTCACTGATACATACGTCTTCAGCCTCTCTCGAAGTCCGATTATAAGAATTCGAATTTTACTCTGATATTTCAAATTATAAGAATTTGATTTGGATGAAATAAAATTTGAATTTTCCGCAAATTAAAGGGATCTATTTCATTTATTACATAAGTCTTGATGACTCAATTAGTATGTAATAAAAGGGGGGAGGGCTGCTACTAATTTTTATGTCAAGTGTTATAGGTATTCACTCAAAAACGCATCTGGAGACGATGGGAAAGACAACAGATAGATCAATCGGCCACTGCATCGAAGGTGAACATAAAATAATTTCATTATTTATTTTTGTCTTTTATTTTCTTAAATAATTGAGTTTTTGCAAAAATGATTCGCTACTTTCTAAATAATATTTTACATAGGGCATTTGAATGATTCATTTTTCGATGATATACCATATAATACAATTTTATTTTTTATTAAGCTATATATAATGACGTGAATGAAAGGGTTATAGGATACTAATAACTTGTCTCCATGCTTATAGGCAACAATCTCTACATCCAGATTCATCCAGATTGATGGCTTCTAGAATAGAATCCACTGGAATTGTTCAAGGTGAACGACAAGGCATGGATAGGAGACCAGAGACCACGAGAAGATGTAGAGATTCCTACAGCATCCAGGTAAGCTTATATAGTAATATTTCATTTATTTCATAGTAGTGCTGATTATCAAAATTAGGGGGGAAATAAAAATTAAATTATCAACTTCCCAAAACCAAATAGCTCTAATTTACTATTAAAGATGTTATGTTTCATGTATTTATTTATATAATTTTATTTTATTTTATTTTTATATTTTATTTGAAATTTATATTTTTTGAGTGGATATTGATGAGGCAGTTCAAAAAAAAAAAAAAAAAAAAAAAAAGAAGATAATTTATACTATCTTTTTATTTTTATTCAAAAACCGACGTTTCGGAGACTATTCCCTCCTTATTCAGGGTTTTGAAAAGTCAGTGAAGGAAATCCAATGCGACATTCCCCTCTGTCTCCTCTTCAACTGGCAGTAACTATAATATACTGTATTTCATTCTCAGCAGAATTATAATGTAGTAATGAATTCTGCTGAGAACGAAATCTATATTATATAAAATGAAGGTTTTGTCTGTACATTGCTCCAAATCACGCCAAATTTTGGTTCCACACGTTTCAAGCAAAGTTATGAACGAAAACACCCTCAACAAAATTCCTGCCTGTCTGTCTGTCTGTCTATATGTCTGTCTATCTGTAACATATGTTTCCGTCGTTTCCGAAAAGTTGCTCACGATTCACGTAAAAACGGCTTAAGGGATTATTATGAAATTTCATATTTACAACAAATGTCTTCTAACTTACGTTTTTAGCTATATAACGTTTTGATATTTTGACTCCAAAAGGGGGTTTGGGGGGGGGGGTGCACGAATGAAAATTATCAAATAACTCCTAAGCTATTAACTCTACGGCAAATTTTATTATGAGCAAAGTTGTAGGTGAAGTGATTTTTGACTTTTGTTTAAAAAAATTTTCCCAAAAAACTTCGAGGTTTTTCGGCCACCAAAAGTTGTCCCCCCACACTTTCGAGTTCGCAAACTTAGATTTGGCATACCACTTTTTGGATCCTCTATGTACTGGGCAATATGAAATATATATAATTACGGTTAGTTTGCCATAAGAAGCGGTTTGTCGTTGCCGTTACTCATCCCATGAGCCCTGCCCCCTGTTTTTTAAAAATAATTTCAAATTTGGTAAAAAAATTTGAGAAGAGTGTTAGCGGAAAATGAGAAACAAGGAGGTGTGAATTTTATTTTTTTCGTATTGTCCAAACTAATCGTTTGTATGGCTAGCATGCTATGTAACAAATCGAATTTTCTATATCCAATTGGGTAATTGGCCCCATAAGAGGTGATCTATTAATTAAAATTGATTATTAAAAAAAATATTTTTTAGTTCAATATTACTATGTAATCATAATTAGATAAAAAATTAATATCTAAAAGTTAATGTAAAATTTATTTTCATTTATCTTTTGCAGATAAATAATTTTCCTTTTTTAACCGACTTCAAAAAAGGAGGAGGTTCTCTATTCGATTGAATTTTTTTTTTTTTTTTTTTTTTTTTTTTTTTTGTGCCTATGTTACCTCATATCTCCGCCAATTGTCAACCGATTTTGAAAATTTTTTTTGCATTGGGTCCAGTCTAGCTTCCGATTGGTCCCATTTTTTTTTCGATTTTTTCCCATAGGTATTAGACCTTTTTTATTAGGTTTGTTTAGACCTAACCTCTTTGTTTATGAACCGATTTCGATGGTTCTTTTTTTATCCGAAAGGGGGTGTCTTAGGGATGGTGTCATATTAATTTGGTCAAGTTCTGATGATATAATCACTATTAATAACATCACTAAAAAGAGAAAAATAAAAATTTTTAATAAAAAAATAAAAACCGACTTCAAAAAATTAAGTGCAACAAATATAAAAATACACTAAAAGGTATAAAATAATTATTATCTTATTTAGTTACAACTAAAACGACGAAATATTAACACGAAATTACTTTTTGAAGTCGGTGCCAAACATATACCTTTTATGAATCGCACTCGACGGATCTTACTTAGTACGTTTGGCGGGTACGCTCGCTTATAGGTATAGTTTGTTTGGCACCGACTTTAAAAAGTAATTTCGTGTTAATATTTCGTCGTTTAGTTGTAACTAAATAAGATAATAATTATTTTATACCTTTTAGTGTATTTTTATATTTGTTGCACTTAATTTTTTGAAGTCGGTTTTTATTTTTTTATTAAAAATTTTTTTTTAAATAAAAAATATTCTTTTATATTTTTTGTTTTAGAGAATTGAGTCTACCTAGAGAAATGCTTTCAAGATAATCGGAATTATAAACGGGATTTTATTCATTTCTGTGGCGGAAATCAACCAGAGCAGAGGCGGCATCAATTCTTCGAAGGTAAGAGCAAATCGACTAAACACTAATTAATTTTGATGCATCATTAATACATTAATTAGTATGTGTTACTAATATTACGACATCATATTATACTCAAAACAGCCAACACTCTCAGCATGAAAACATTATTTTTTTCGAAAATAGTTAAATAAAAATTAAAAGGCAAATCTTTTGGTTAATATATCATCAAACTAGTTAATTATTATAGTTCTTAATTTCAATGTTTCTCTTTCCGATCGGTTATTTGAACCGTTGATAAATAATAGAAAAAATATTTATAATTAAAAAGACTGATGATGAAGGTCAAACCTACCAAACTATAGTCTCAACAAATACTTTTTAACCAGGGGATGCTGTCTAAAAAAGTAGGTACCCTTCATTTTTTGAAATTTTTATTTCAATCTTTGTCTTTTTTTGCAAATTTCATTGAATACGGCCACAGTCCCTGAGATGAAAATCGACCATCTTACACAATGAATCAGCCTCTGTCCCATGAGCCCTGGCCCAAAACACCCCCCGTGGCTACGCCTCTGCATATATATAGCCCCTCTTTACCCCCAAAATTTTCATTTTTAACCCACTTTATGTAATTTACCCCGGTTTTTCAATCCTTGCTCTAGATTATGTCTTATTCAGCTCTTTTATTTTCAAGATGACTTCAATATATCTAGAAGTTTTCCTAGTCTCTATAATAGGGTGAGCGTGCTACCATGAAGGGCTGTTGTAGGGAAGACCGGGGGAATCCCGACACCTTAAGACATTTTATTTTTTTAGATATTTACCGAGTTTGTTATATTTTTTGTATAAGTGCCAAAATAATCATTGTAGTTTTCTGCATCCGATGGATGTTAACTTTTGTAAACTACTGTCATATATAAAGTAAAAAAAGTGTTTTCCGTGACTTCTGCTAGATGTCGGTATTTCCCCGGTCAGCGGGCTAATGTCGACACTGGTGAAAATAAGAGAATATTATGTTGACACTTTGGAACTAATATCTTCACAGGTTTTTGGACAGTCGAGATTCCAGCTTCGTCCATGTTGAATACTCTGGTTGCCCTAAATGGATGTTTTTTATACACTTTATCCAAGTTTGAAAAAAATAACTCAACTTCTTCTTTTTTAAACACAAGGACTCTATATTAATACTTGTGGCAGAAGGCGGTCTTAAACTTGAAGTTGGATTCTTTGCCCTTTTAAGGGTTTCCTCGCTCCATTTTGCCTTCTCGGTAGTCCGTTTTCTAGATCTCACCACCAGCAAGATAATAACATAAAAAAGAAGTCTTAGACATGTCGATATTTCCCCTGATGGCATGTCGATATTACCCCGGTTGAGACACGATGGCGGATACCTAGCCCTACAGACTACTGCGCACTACGAAATTGGCCAACAAATATACTAAAACATTCCTTATAATATGTATTTTATAGTTAAGTACAAGCTGCGCCAGCGCGTGCCTCCGGCACGCCCTCTGCACCTTGGCCCTCCGGGCGGGTGGCCCTGGCGGGCAGCGTCTCGGAGACGGCCAAAAGTTTGTTTGCAATATAATTTTATTCAACTCTATTTATGGCAAATTTCATTCTAAATCTTTGATTTTTATTTTAACTTGGCCGATCCCCCACCCTCCCAAAAAATTTATTTTGAGAATATTTAACATAAAAATTCATATTTTTCCATCATTAAATTTTTTAGATTAATTAAAAATCGGCCCCAAGAAATAATTTAACCCATTGCGAAAGCAAAATAAAAAATATTTTTTATAGATTGTAGATATTATTTATTTTGAGCATATTTAACAAAAAATTGACCTGCCCGGAGGGCCAAGGTGCAGAGGGCGTGCAGAGGGAGCCTGGCGCAGCTTGTTAATTATAAATTTAGACAATGATCTTAATACATTTTCATTAGGGCTATTAATTTATTTTTTGAATTTAGGAGGGAAACACTTAATATACATTCCTCCGTTCGAATATACGGTATAAGGCTCTTCAATAGTAATTAATGTTTAGAACAATGAAATTCATGGATTAAAAATTTGTGTGGTTTAAATTTGTTTAAAATGTAATTTTTTTAATAAAAATAAATGTTTGATATGGGTTTTAATGTAAAACTTTATTCTAATACCAAATCATGTACAATATTTTTTGTCTCTCCATTTTCGGCAAAAACAAATAAATCATCGGGTTTACCAACACGCGAACAGGCTACATAGAGCTGTCCATGGGAGAAGCATGCATTTTCCAAATCCAAGCCGCATATTTGCATAGACTGGCCTTGTGCCTTATTGATGGTAATTGCAAATGCTAAACGAATCGGGAACTGTAATCGTTTAAATTGAACTGGTGCTTCGTTTGGTATCATTGGAATTCGTGGTAACAAAACATGTTCTCCTTTGAACTTCCCATTGATGATTGTTGCCTCAATAATGTTGTTTAAAATTTTTGTAATAACCAATCTTGTTCCATTGCATAGCTTTGGCGGATTTATGTTTCGTAACAAAATTATTGGTGAACCAATTTTCAATTGTAAATTATGTGGAGGTAGACCTGAGATGTCCAGTGAATTCAAAAATTCTGTAGGAAAATTAACAGTTTCATTTCCTTCTACTACTGTATCAATTGATTTAAATGAAAATGATTCAGTTTCCATCATGTTTTGAATTTGAATATTGATGGAATCAACATCAACATTTCTAGCAGATAATATTGTACGTTCGCTCAACCATTGATGATTTTTTAAATTAACCCGAATATCTGGAAAAACATTCGCAATTAATGCATCTCTTGATGGCATAATATTACAAAAACCATCTGGAAATTTCACTTTTTGATTTGTTGGATTGATAGGCATTTTCCCATCGCCAATATCGAGCAAATGTTTAGAAAATCGTGCAGCAGACGAATCATTTTGAATTTGGACACGCATGTTAGTTGATAATTTCAATTTATGAACGGTGCGCCATAATGATGATGCCTTCAAAGATGCATTGATTTCATCTGCATATGTTGAGCGTGATATAACGGGTAATGTTTGTCTGAAATCTCCAGACAATAAAATGAGAGCACCACCAAAAAGTCTTTCACTGCCTTTCAAATCTTTTAATGTTCTATTTAATGCTTCCAAAGAATGTTTATGTGCCATTGTACATTCATCCCAGATAATAATGCTGCATCTCCTAAGCACATCAGCAATACCGGAATTCTTTTTAATGTTACATACAGCATTTTCATTTGTTTGTATGTTCAATGGCAATTTTAGTGTGGAATGTGCTGTCCTTCCTCCGTCTAATAAAGTCGCAGCAATTCCAGATGATGCCATTGCCAAAGCAATATCACCTTGAGACCGTATTTGTGCCAATATGAGCGAAATTAAAAATGTTTTCCCTGTTCCACCTGGTGCATCCAAAAAAAGAAACCGCCCTCTTGAGCAGCGACTGCATGCATAATTTCATCATAAACTAATTTTTGCTCTGGTAACAATTTTGGTTCATTTTCTTGAACATATGCATTCAAACCATCAAGATTGTACGATTGTTCACGTTGCATATCGCGATTAAATAAATCACTTGCTGGCCGATTAGCTGATGGCATCCCCAATTTAATTAGTGGTTGATTCGAAATGATCATGGATAAATCTTCCAACTTAATCAAAGATTCATTATATATTTCTGGCGAGAAATTTATATCTTGATCTCCTCGAATTGTACGTAGAGCATGTAATACATCTTCACTCATTGAAGCCTTATATTTTTCCCATAATTTAGACGGGTTAGTTGGAAAACACGTTGTCAATAAAATGGCAAACAAACATCGTATTTGATGTGGCGATGAACCGAGAGCAGCATCGGCAAGAGTTGTATCCCAATGCGAATCTTCTTCTAACAATCGTAATGCTAGGCATGCATCATGATTCCTTGCATGTAATTCACCATTGACCGTTTTTAAATAATCGAATGATGTTGGTCCTGGAACATTAATCAGCAACAATCGTAAGTAAAAGCATTCACGTTGCGAGGGATGAACAGTGTACAGTCTGCCTAAAACATTCGTAGAAAAAATTCCTGGATATTCTGAAACTGCCATACCCCTTTTGCGAGGTTCCCATGATTTTCTTGATTTATTCCATGTGAAGTAGGTTGGAACTTCTGAATAGAGCAATGTTTTTGCAAATTGACCATAAACATTTTGTTGTTGGCATAATCGAAAGAAATCAGTTAATGTTGTTTTTGGTGGAGTTACTGCTCGTCCTGCTGCATTTTGTTCAGTGAAGTATACACGTTGCCCGTTTTCAAGATGTATTGCTAAATGAGTGACAGCTGGTTCTCTTTCATGAATTTGAAATGAAAGGATTCGCCATACAGCTTCATTACTACTTATGTATCTGCCCATTTGGTAACGTGCAATTTCATCATTTACGTCGACACCTTGAACTGCAAACACGGCCATGTCACTGCCTTTATTCACATATTTACAGATGTATTTAATTGAATTGACTGAGCTGCAAAATTCAACATTAATATGCGCTTTATATGTTTTTGATAGTAGTGGTGAATATGGTACAACCCATCGGTTATCGATTTCAATGTCATTTTGTCCGTTTCTCGACTTTAACATAAAGGAATGTCCACCATTTTCAGTTGATCGTCTACGGTACAACGGATATCCGTCATTTCCAGTGATAGTATCCGATAACAAATCTTTTGGAAACCGTTTTGTGCATTTACCATCCTTCATACATGGCGAATTCATATTTATAGAACCGCAAGGACGATGGATCATATTTGCAGTCACAATTTGAAATAACTCTGGATCAAAGTTTTGTTGAGGGATTTCGGCTGAGATTATTTTATCAATTTCCTCAGGTCTAATTTTGTTTACTAACCAAACTAAAATATGAGCATGAGGCAAACCACGTTTTTGCCACTCGATTGAATACATCCAGCAACGTGTTTCACCAAATACGTGATGTTTGACAATGAGGCTAATTAATGATTTTAATTTTTGTTTAAAAACTCGTGCTGTAATATCGTGACGATCACTTGCTTCTTGTCCAGGTAACAAATATTTTTTAATTTCATCCCATTGCGGATTGCAAGTAAATGTGATGAATAAGTCTGGTCGACCATAAACACGAACATAAGTCATTGCATCCTGTGTGTATTCTTGCATATGACGTGGACTGCCTGTATATGATGATGGTAGTATGCACACATTTCCAATGTCATTAATATTTAAATTTCCATCAACATTATTATTTATAGCATCACGTAAATGAATGTATTCTTCAGCGCGCAATTTCGTTTGATTGAAACGAATATACCGTAATCGCTCGCTTTCGATTTTCGCATACATGTCTGTAATGTATTGATGAAATAAATGACGGCATTTTAAAATATGATTATCTTGGTTGGTTCGAATCATAATTCTGTGCCCATAGAAATCCATGGCGCTTACTTTTTTATTCGTTTCTCCTCCTATAAAATAACGAAAATATTTTGTGAATATTAATTCCTGTGTAAATATAAATATTAATTTCTTTGTAAATAGTATTAGTGTACCTGTTGCTGGATTTGTTTGTTTGATATTTATGTGATATCCATCCTCGCCTTCCCAAAATATTAATGGATATTGCAATGCGTCGTATGAACGATGCGTATCATGAATGTTCTGGAGAGTGTTGTTTCTGCGCATTATGCGAATATCTCTCTGTTCAAATGCATCACCAACCATCACTATTCCTACTTCATTAACAGTTGGAGCATTGAATCGACGTGCATGTTCGCCAGATGGAACTTTGTCTGCTTTAATGACAATCATGTAATTGTCATTTTGCAATCTTCTTGACATACTTTTGAACAATTGAATGAGATGATTATTTTCTGCCAAAAAAGTTTCTAATGTTGATACAATTAATCGTTCCTGAATTTTTCGGATGTGTTGAAATTGACAACGAACATTAACTTGCTCATCTTCGTCTCCCATGAAATATATTTGTAAGAATTTCGGAGTTTCATTCGCTAGTGGAAGCAAAGAGCCAATCTGATGATACACTTGTCCCTGTATTTTAAACGTTGTATTGTAATTGACACCTTGTGCATTAATGTTAGGAATAATTTTTGCAGCGAAAGAAGACATTTGAAAACAGGAATTTATTTTTCTGATTATTTTTAAAAATAATTTTGATTCTGCATTTTCTCCTGACATTAATGATTTCAAAGGTTCCGGTGGTGCATTTAATGCTGGCAAAACAACTTTTCCTGATGAACAACACATTCCTACCGTTTCATTTTTAAATTTTAAAGCATGGCAAAAATTGCATTCTTTATCCATGTTACCAATCACAATTTCAGCTTGAGCACAATATTCAATTGCAGGATCATAATTGAATGCAACTCGATGATATGATGATAATTGTAATTGCAATCTATTAGTCAACTGACTTAAACGTCTATTTACATCTGTTGTATAATTACGTGATGTTCTCCTTAATACCCTCATAGTGGCTAGACGTTGGTTTCGTTGTTCCTCCATTTCTTCTGCACGGTTACGTGCCACCCGTATTCGTGTTCTTTCTTGTGTTTGCGCTCGTTGTGCTGGTGTGAGATTTGCTAGATATCTTTGTGAATTTTGATTTCGTCGAGTAGTCCGACCGATGACAATACGTCGTGCAGGCATTTTTATATTATTTCACTGTATACAAAGATTTTAACAGATTAATATTTATAGATTGTAAAATCTGCCAATTTAGCGTTCATTTTTAAAAATTAATAATAATTAAACTATTGTTTGTATAATTTATTTGATCATTGGGAACTTTTAATTAGACATTTAAAAATCTTACTTAATCATAAAAATTCAAATTTTATTTTCCGGATGACCATAATAATCGAAAATCAAAAAGTTGTAAATACTCAACTTTTTCAAATGGAACATGGCATAAATTTTAATATTTTTTAATTCCACATAAAAATCCAATAGGAGTTTATTCAATATTACCTATAACTAAAATGAATAGTTTTTTAAATAAAAAAAATGTTTTAAATTTCCCTCGTACATATGCTTAATTATTTAAAGATTATTGTAAGACTGAATAAAAAAAAAAAAAATTATATTCCAATAGATTGATTGATATGACTAATTGATAAGAATAAAGATGAAAGTTGATGGCGACTGCGGCAAAGCGAAAAGTGTTCAAAAGTTTTCAATAATTTATTTTAAAAAAGCATATTCCAAAACATAAATATGTCAAAGTTCAAAATTTTCTCTCAACTCTTTCCATGAAAATTTCAATGAGTGAGTTCTGTGAAACACCCTGTATAATAATTATATTAATATTATGTCATTGGATAAAACTTTTGAATTAAAAGAAAGTGTAAGACTGAATAAAAAAAAAAAAAAAAAATTATATTCTAATAGATTGATATGATTAATTGATAAGAACAAAAGATATTGCAACTTAACAGGGATCATTTTTTTCGTTTTTAATGAACTTTTTGAAAAAATTTCATAGAAATATAAAACTTTTTAAAAGAAAAATCCTCAATTTAAAATTCAATTAACTAAATAATGTAACATAGAACATTACCTCATAAAAATGGTTTGTTGTAAACTTATTTTTAAAAATTTCATAGAAATAAAACTTTTTAAAAGAAAAATCCTTAATTTAAAATTCAATTAACTAAATAATGCAACATAGAACATTACCTTATAAAAATGGTTTGTTGTAACTTATTTTTAAAAATTTCATAGAAATAAAACTTTTAAAAGAAAAATCCTTAATTTAAAATTCAATTAACTAAATAATGCAATATAGAACATTTCATTAAAAAAATGGTTTGAATGCACAGGATACTGAGAAATGTATTTATAATAAGAAACATTGATTAAGATTTAGAATGTTTCTTCCCGACAGGCTCAGGTTAGCCAACTAATAACAATAAAAATAATCACATTCTTTTCTTAGAGAGAATGGTGTATGAAACATACCTAGAATTTTATATTTTTAAAATTTTTTAATTTTCTTTACTTATAAATTCAAACTTTATATATTAATTAGTAAATTAAATGTATTTACAGATATATTTATATCGACCGCAGCGCCACCTATTGGGGCCACAATTCTCGATAGCTGACATTCATTCAATAATTTATTTTTAAAGAACATATCCCCCCCCCCACCCAAATCATAAATGTGTCAAAGTTCAAGAATTTTCTATATAGATTTTATTATCTTAAAAAAAAAAGTTTGAGTACCTGAATTCCCCTTTCTTTTGTTAAGAGGGGTTTCATTGTTTAAGACCTGACCTTTCAGGGCAGGGATAATGTATTGTTTGCTTGGCCCTTTTAGAGGCTCTGTATTTCTATAGATCTTATCTGTCAATCAATTAAATATAAAAATAAAAAATAAAATCAAACCGATTTGGCTCAAAATTTAGATAAACCATCCCCAGCACTAAGCAAACATATGGTGTGAATATGGTTTCGATACGTTCAGTGGTTTAGGCGTGGGTCGATCGCGTACATACACACTAAGGATTTTATATAGTTATATAACTGCTATTTTAATTACAAAAATGATGAAAGCATTACATTACTTTGTTCAGAAGTCAATTCTTACATCAGAAACTATAACAAATCACTATAATACACCACAAAATATCTAGTTTGCTTGAAAGGCAGAAACACACTGAACGATATTTCTGATGTCGCCCACAAGGTGACAGAACTACGCTGCAGCACTAGGGTTTCAAAATAAGCCTACAAAGTAGCTTGTTGGTAATACCCCTGGTGTCGGAATTCCCCGGTCTACCCTATATTCTAAAATCTATATCATTGATGATGATTTTTAAAAAGTTATCTTTTGATGTTATTTCTAAGATAATTAACACATATTCATTTATTCAGTAAAATTCAACTTTCTACAAGCGTTAGAATATTTAATATTTTGATGCTAATGTAAAATAATAAATACAATATTACAATATTAATTTATTCAAAAATCTCTTCAATCACAACCGAAGTCTTTTTTTCTGGTTTTTCTAACAAAATTTGATTCGACATCATTTCTTCTATTTTTGACTTAACCATTTGAATATCTGATAATTCTAAAACATTTGGATCATCATTTGTTTCTAATAATATATCATCTTGGAGATCTTCTGAATTCTTTTCAATCATTTCTAATATTTTAGAATTCATTTCATTGGAACATTTTTCTTCTTCCTTTTCTGATAAATCCTCTTCTTTTACAATGTTCAAAATATTAGGGGCATCTTTTAATTCGATGACATTTTCAGAATCTCCCTGGCCTTGATGCATTGTTATTGGCTTTTGAATATTTCCTTTCATCCTCATTTCTAATGTTTCTCTCAATTTTTTCATTTTCTCTTTTAAAACAAATTCTTCACCATGTTCTTCTTCTTTTGAAGTATCTGGCTGAATTTTATTTTCTCTCTCATTAGCAAATGATGGAAATTCAGTTTTCAAAATAAATTTCGCATAATTTTCTTCATATGCAGAGAAAGTACTTGCCTGTTGACAATGAAATACAAATTTATTAATATTTATTATTTTCTTATGTTAAATAGACTAACACTACACTGTTAAAATTAAATTGTAAATTTACTATATGCTTACAATTCAAATAGATAGGAAATTTACAAGAGTGCATATAGTAAAAAAATACTAATGTTATATCATATTGGTAAAATCCCATTATCTCATTGCAAAAATACAAAAATAAATTGTAACTTTACTTTTTCTTGTATTAATTACCATACGTATTACTAAAAAATATGTTGTAAGATTACAATAATCGTTATCTTACTAAAAAGTTTTGAGGTCGAACTTCCCATTTTTTAACCGACTTCAAAAAAGGAGGAGGTTCTCAATTCGACTGAATTTTTTTTTGTGTGTATGTTAGCTGATTTCTTCGCCAATTGTGAACCGATTTTGATGATTTTTTATGTATTGTGTTCAGTATAGTTTCCGATTGGTACCATAAATTTAATTAGTATTGGACCTTTTTTGTTATGTATGTTTACTTGTTCACCCATAACTTGTTTGTTTATAAACCGATTTTAATGAATCTTTCTGAGTTTGGATCCAAAGTAGTCAAATTACCTAACTGTTTATTTTTTTTATATGTTTGCGGGTTTTAAATGAACGTTTTAATATTGTTTTTTTTATTATAATTTCGATTATTTGCTCATAAGAATTGGAGATTTACGTTATTTCGTAATTGATCATATCATCAGAACTTGACCACCCTTAAGGTACCCCCTTCCAATAAAAGAGAATCATCGAAATCGGTCCACGTGGCAAAAAGTTCTCGCTGAACATAATATTAAATAATATTACTAAAAAGTTTTGAGGCCAGACTTCCCATTTTTTATAGTAAAATAATATAATAAATTTTTAACAGTGTAAGACTTTTACTTCAACGCATTTCCATTTTGTAAGGCCTTCGTTAACTTTATCGCTCCAAGTTATTAAATCTTCTTTTTTATTTCCTAATAAAAAACGTTTCGATTCGACAAATATGCCTCCTCGTGGCCGGGTCATTTTAATAAGAGTTTCTGGCGGGTCTTCCGAGAAACCTTGTCCTAATACCATAACGTCGTAAGCGCCTTGAAATTTTCGCTTAGGATCATGCTGAAAAAATCAAATTCTTATTCTTTACTTACATTTAGATATGATAAACTTATAATTAGAGACCGGATTTTTATGCAGTAAAAACTGCCAAAATATGCAATTAAAAAGGCTGAAATATGCAAGTAATATGCAGAATACGTTGAAATATGCAAATATATGCAATAAAAATTGGCAAAATAAATTTTTTTATGCACTAAAAAATTAAAATTGAAGACAAAAATACTATATAGGTATTTGAAGAAGTGCTATGAAATAAATAAATGATAAAGTAAGTTATAGAAACCAAGTGTCAAATATCTACGTTTATTGAGTAGAAAATTTCCCAAAATTTTCATTATATTTAATATCGTATATTAAAAAAATCTTTAAATAATAGATGCTCTTGAATAAAATCAACATAATAAATACGATATAATAATTTTTCAAAAAATATGAACGAAAAAATATGGGGTGGGGGTAGTTTTATTTAACAGACACGATTGTATTGTATTGCTTTTATTTGTGTACCATATATTAACAAGCTTTTCTTATTGATATACAAATAATAAACTATTAAATTAATTTAAATATTTGTCCGGCTATAATCTGATCACTACACTAATTTACACACACTTTCACACACAGACACGAACACCGAATGGCCAAAATGGGATATAGTTACCGAAGACTATTAAAAATAAAAATAATAATAATAATAAAGAAATAATTAACAAAGGATCTCAAAAATAATTAAAATTTGATTGTAATTGTGAATAATTTATGTTTACAAGTATTTTTCTAAATTATCTTCAGACTATTATGTCTACGGTCACTTAAAAGTGATTTATACAATGAAAAGGAGCGCTCCACGTCCTCATATATAATGGGGGGAAATTTAGAGGAATATATATATTTCTTCATTCTTTATCCGAAAATTTACTTTTAAAAATCTGTATTTGGTGCGAAATAGGCAATATTTGACAAAAAATCCTTCAAATATGCAATTTTATGCAATATTATTCAATTATGCAAAAATATGCAGTAGGTATAAAATTTAACCCACAGTATCCTAGATGCATAATTCGGATAGATAATTGACTTAGACCATGAAATATATAGACACGCACTGGTGTCGATTTGGTGAGGCCAACATCAACTAGAGAATGTGACGTCATCTGTAGGTAGGAACACCCAGAAATAGCACGGCCATTATAGGAATTATTATACATTGAGATAAATTTATCGTAGTTTAGATTATTTATTTTGGATTCCAATAATCGCAAATTAATATTATATTAATATTACCAAAATATTTATGCAAAAATGTGACGTCATCTGTAGGCGATGTTGGCCTCACTTCACTCTGTATGGAGAGTAGCAGAGGGCGTGTCTATATATATCATGGTCTAAGATAATTGACCCCTGGGTCGGATATGGCAGCAAACAAAATATGGAATTGCATAGGAATCCGGTCTCTACTTATAAATGATTTTTAAATAATTGAAAGAAATTGTGATACTTAACAATAAATTCATCAAGTGGAACAATTGGTAGAAAAGTCACTTGGAAATTGGACTCGTTTTTGGGGTTTAAAAAAGCTTATTCAATTCGAATTCCCGATTTTTATTACGATCGTCTTGTTCTTCAGGCATTGCACATCCAGCTGAGAGTTCTGTAATTACGAGTGTCTCCTGAAACATAGGAGTAACTATTTCAATTTAGTACATACTTATTGCAATTTATTATACATTTATAAATATTAAATAAATACAGTTATTTGATTAAAACAATCTCGTAAAGTTTATTAAATATCCAAACGTTCTTAAATTTCCGTTGATAAAGGGAGAATTTCTCAATAATACATTCCCTTAAAAATATATTGCGAGAACGTAGAAAAAGTATATTATTGATCAGAATTTAATTTATTTAGGTTATTTAAATGATAAAACAAGCATAAAAAACTGATGTGTTTATTTTTAAAAATTTTAACTTAAGAAAATAAACTGACACGCTCTGATGTGGCAATCCCCTTGAGTTTACCATACAACCTGGCCCCTCACTTATATTTAATAAAATTATTTATAATCATGTAGGGGGGTTAGTTTTTCTGACCATACACCCCCCCCCCATATTTTGGGCGGTTCGTTTTTGCATTTTAAACTTCTGGGAGTCCACTGATTGTGTATACAAAATTTGGTTGAATTTGCTGAAATGGCCTAGATTTTTAATTTTTAACCCCCCCCCCTTCACCCCCTTAATTTTGGGTCGATATGCTCCAAAATCTAATCAGCTCTTAATCTCAATTATTCAAAACTACGTGTGAAATTTGATTTTGATATTCATACTAGTTTTTGAGCTAGCTCGTCCACAAAACGAACAGACTAACAGACATTTTGACAAAACAGTTATTATCTCAAAAAATATAATTTTTTTATGCTCACTTATTAGGGTTTTTTGTTGACCGAAATGCCATGGTTTTGGCCAATTTTTATTTCAAAATAGTTTCAGGCGTTTTTGAGATATTTCGAAAAAAGAAGCAAAAAAAAAAAAACACTTTTTTTATTCACGATTACAATACTTGACCATACCCTGTATAGTAAAGTAAAAATTAGAAAAATATAGTGATTTTTGCAATTTTTGAAACTTTATCGCACTAAAGTGTTTTTCAAAAAAGAAAATCAGTTTTTTCGACCCACCCTAATACTTACGTCTTCTCGTGGAGGTGGTGGTGTATAAGATGTTCCTGTAAGGATCTCATGAATAAATCGAGTAATATTTCTTTCTGAAAGAGCAGTTGCATCATAAATTCGACGGCCATTCATTGTCCGATGCATTTCTTGATCAGCGCATAACATTCCATAAGAGAAAAAAGGTGGATTCAAAATATCACCTAAAATATAATTATTTATATATACTTAGCTATATTTTTTTTTTTTTAAATAAAACATGACATTTATGTAATATCTAATAATTATAAGGTTTTTATATCTAACTAGCTGCGACGCCCGCCCTCGCGGCCCTTTTTTGCTAGCCAAAGGGTTACGGCCCCTGGACCCCCCTTTTCCACCTCCGCACCCATCCTGCACCCCACTACGCACCCTTCCCGCCCCTTCCACCCCCTGCACCCCCCTGCATTCCATTCCCGCACTCCCCCCACATCCCAACCCCATTCCACCTCCGCACTCACCCTGCACCCCCCCCCCATTTTGGATGGTTAGTTTTTGCATTTCTATCCTTCTGGTGGCCCACAGATTATGTATACAAAATTTTGTTTATTTTGGTCCATGGGGAAGAAAGATACGAAGCCTTTTGTGTTTTAAACCACAAAATCAAAAATCCCCCATTTTTCAGTTCAGGGGTCAAATTTCAAAAAATAAAAAAGTTTCCCGAGATTTCGCATTAATAAACCTATGTACCAAATTTGAATACTAAAAGTTAAAAACTCGAGGAGATAGAGCACTTTAAAAATTTCAAAAATTTACCCAAAAATGAAAATATCTCACTTTCAAGTACAAATAGAGCAAAACACTCAAATATGTTGTTTTTTTGTATTTCAATGTTTCATCTTTCTAAACAAAACTCATATCGATATCATTTCTGGTTTAAGAGATCTTGAAAAACTCTAAAAACACATTTGGGGGCTCTTTCTCCCCTTTAGGGTTCGAATTTCAAAAAATCCCTTCTTAGCAAACCCATAAATCGTTAAAAGAATATACACTCCAAATTCCATCTTTCTAGGTCAAGCGGTTTAGGCTGTATAAGATGAATGATGAAACATCACCTTCTCTTTTTACATATACTAAGATAAAACAATGCTTTTTTCAATTGAAGATGGGTTTTCTATTCAAGCCGAAACTATATGAATCAGCGTTTTAAACCAGGGGTTCCCAAACTTTTCCGAGTCGCGTCTCCTTTTTTCCGATTAAAACTTTTTCATGGCGCCCTACCCTGTAAAAGTACCTACAAATAATATATCAAAACAAATATACAATATTTGTCTAAAATTCAGACCACAGGGGGGACACTCTGTATACATTTCAGATTTTTTCGAGGGTGTCAAAGTCAAATTGTTTCGGTTTATGTTTGTTTAATCGTAAATAAAGATAATAATGAATAATAAATAAATTTTGATTTCAAGCAACAACTACCTGTAGCCCTTTAGCCTATATTCATTCAGATTAAAATTTCTACACAACAGATAAGTATACCAATTTTTACCGAAATCGTTAGAGCCGTTTTCGAGAAACTGATTCTATATATGTTACAGTGAAAATTCGTTTTTTAGTAAAAACACGTTTCGCTGAATACCTTTATGGCAACTAGAGTTTACTGATGTTGGTTAAGTTTGGTTCAAAGGTCTAGAATCTTCTTTTTGAACTTCCGCCTCATTTCGTGTGTTTATTTTTAAAAATTTTTAAACGAAAATGTCAAAAATTACATCCTCTACAACTTTTATTCTAATTTTTGACATTTTAGTTTAAAATTTTTTGAAAATAAATACACGAATTGAGGCGGAAGGTCAAAATGAAGATTTTAGACCTTTGAACCAAACTCAACCAACATCAGTAAACTCTAGTTCCCAAAAAGGTATTCAGCGAAAGCCGTTTTTATTAAAAACGGGTTTTTACTGCAACATATCATATACTACCAAAGCGCATATGTGCCTGCCTCTGTATGTACCTACCTATGTCCGTCTACCAACAATAACAGTCGTCATAGTTACCAATTTAAATGAAATTATCTATATATATATATATATATATATATATAATTAAGGTTTTGTCTGTACATTGGGGTGGTGGTGTGGGTGGGGGGTGCTGGATGGGTTTCGGGAGGGGGTGGGGAGTAAGGTTAGAGAGATGGGGTCCAGGGGTCGTCATGGTTACTAATTTAAATGTTATAATTATATATATATATATATATATATATATATATATATATATATATATATATATATATATATATATATATATATAAAATTAAGGTTTTGTCTGTACATTGGGGTGGTGGAGTGGGTGGAGGTGCTGAGTGAGTTTCGGAGTGGGGGTCCAGGAGCCCCCTGGCTAGCAAGAGAGCCGCCGTAGAATTGCTCATTTAATAATATAAGATAAAAAAGATAAAACTTTTGTATTCAGGAAATATCAAATATTTTTTTTCTACCTACCCATATAACCAAGGTGCTCAAGACTATCTCCAAAAGTGGTAATCCCAGATATAAGAGTTGGATTAACTCTAGTAGGTTCACTCTCCATCCATGCAAAGGCGACTCCATTTTTCCTCCAGCGATAATATTCATCCCAACGGATCCGTTCTCGTGCATACTTATGCAGACGCATTTGGAAGTCCCAATCAATTACTCCTTTCGCGTTATCATAACGAACGCCCAGAAAACGCCGAAGACGTGCATCCCAATAACCAGTCATATCAACCTTGCGAGTCTTATAAAGGCGACCCGCGCCGCCACCCCAAAAACGGAATATCGTCTCAAGTGCATCACGATCACGATATCTGTACCGGAAAATTAAATTAGGGTAAATAAAATAAATTAAAATTTGTTTTTGTTGAGAGTGGTCATATTTGTTGACTTTATAAAGAATACAAATATAGGCAGGTAAATTGTATTGTATTGTACTCAAGACATGCTCAGAGTGTTGGGCTGAGAATGGCAATTAAATATAGTGACCAGCGCCGTAACTAGCTTTATTAGGGCCCTGTGCAAAAAATTTTTTAGGGCCCCTATATTTTTGGGAAAAAGTAATTATAGTTCAAATAGATATCATATAAAAAATTTATTGTACACAAAAAATATTACATTATTTATATTATAAGAATATTTAATTTTCATTTAATTGTACTTTTCTAGGTTTCATTTGAGCAAAGCCATTAATTATATCGTCATAATTAATATCCGTTGCGATGTTATACTCTATAGATATTATAACAAGATTGGATAATCTATCTTGTCCAATAGTAGACTTTAAATAGTTTTTAATTAATTTTAACTTGCTAAAACTTCTCTCACACGAAGCAATTGATAGTAAAGAAAATTCAATTAACAATTTCGTTTTAGGGCCCCCTAGATCTCTGGGCACTGTGCGGGTGCACCTGTTCCACCTGCCTAGTTACGGCGCTGATAGTGACCAAGATCAATTGAATTTTTTGTAAAAAACTTGAAGATTCTTTAACTGACAAAAATCGAAAGGAAAAGTATAACAGAACAGAAGGTTTGCATGAATTACAATTTCTGAAAAAGTCTGGAAAAATGTGCCGTATATAATAAATATATGGTCGTAGTGAGCGGGTGGCTGTTATAAAATCATCACGAATTATATTTTTTTCATAATATCTAGTTTTCTATTGGTCATAGAACAAAATAGTTAAATGTGATTTTGTCATAATTTGAACCTTGAACAGTGAAAATAAGTTGTGGGCGAAGTAATTTGGGCTCAAGAGATATAAAGGCGTCTATGAGTATTTCGCACGACGGCGCAAAAGGTACTTGGCGCATCCCTGAACATAGGACAAGATCAATGATTTCTCTTTGTGAATCAACAACTCTGCCACACAACTCTTTATCGTCGCTTTTGTCGTTTATTGTGACAGTAAATATTATATATTAATAGCCCAGATTAATTTGTAGCAACGCTATCGTAATGCTGCCGATAGGAGCGCTGATGGCGTCGGTATATTTGCGGTATATTTGAGGCAAATTTGAAATATAATTTAAATTTGAACTCGAATTTTGAAATGAAAGACTCCAATTGATTTTAAATTAAGAAACATTAAATATATTGATAATTATTCCCCCCCCCCTTCCCCACTCAAAAATTAAATATTCAATTCGCTTTTCTTTGTGCACAGAAGAAGAAATTAATCACATCTTATTTGATTTATATTTTATATATTATTTGTTTATTTTTTAATAATTTGCCACTTTTTTATAATTTTTTAAAAATATAAATTTTGTTATTCTTATTTTTTGATTTTTACAAAATTGAACGACTTAAGACACGCATACCCATATGAGTTTCTCATGGCAATACTGGAGGGAGCAGCCTGTCATACAAACAACACCTGATCTCTTTTAAATATTTGGAGCCTTATATCGATTATCGATCCCAATTTTTAAAAAAAATGATATAATTTAATTCTCCTCCTCACACGATCCCACTTATTTAAATAAATCTATTTCCACACAAAAAATATCACAATTCTGTAGATTATAAAAGAAAAAAAATACTTTCAGATTCATATCTAGAGCCTCATTTCTGTAGCTGTGTCAGGACGAAAATGAGGCGAAACTTTTAAGAGGTTATGTATTTTCGGGAGTTTACAGGTATACATTTGGAGTGTGCTTTTTTAAGAGGAATAAAATTTTTGGACTGAGACGCTGCCCGCCAGGGCACCAGCCCGGAGGGCCGAGCTAGCTTCGAGGGCGTGCCGAAGGCACGCACGAAAAGCTCGTACCTTTAGATTCATATAACAATAGGGGACCTCACTCTCAATTTTTATAAATTGAAGTCAAATAATTATATGAGGTGAAGTGGGGTAAGAAGAGATGATTAGTTTTTTGTAAGTTTTACTTACGACATATATATATTTAATTTTGTGTATAATACCTTAAAATTTATGTATATCAACAAATACCTGCGTATTTATTATTTAATTAACATTGATCAAAATACCGATTTCACTTCAATATTTTCATCTTTAAGGAAAATTATAAAAGATGCATACTACTACCCGTTTTTGGGGCAAGTGCGTACATGTTCATTTAAAATTCATTGAAACGTTGTACTTATGTTATGGGGAAAGAGCAGAATTATTCAATAAGTCAGCTACAAAATGCTTTTTTCCGCATTAAAATATGTTAATATGTTTAAAAGTTACACACTTTTAAAGATATAGAAGGATTTTTCAACAAGTTTAGTAGATAAATAGGGGAAGTCCATCCAGAACGGTGCGACATCTATGACTATCATTCCATATCACAAAAAATAGATTTCTAGCAATTCGCTATTATATTTTGATATATATTTGAATAAAGAGCGGCTGTGTACGCACTTGCCCCATTTACGCTCTTACCCCACTTCACATTAATAAAAAATATAATTTTTTTGAGTGAATACTGAATAGAATTTTTCTTCTGTTGTCTAAAATGACTTCTTTTGAGATGAACTGTGATTCACAGTACTATTTTTTGTATTTTATACTGAAGATGGCGACTAATGGTTTCTGAAACTGTCTCAATCCGTAAAAATCTAAATTAAAAGAACAAACAAGATAAAGAGAAAAAATAAGAAAAATTTAATCAATTTCCTTTAAATTTCCTTTGTCCTAAATGGTGAAAATATAACTTTCACAATTGTGATTTATTAAACCTCATAGGGAAGATAAGTAATTAAAAAATATAATATTAGTATCTCAATAATAATTTTATTAAGTAGGTTATAATGAAAGGCAGTCCATAAATTATTTAAATTTTATTCAATTTCCGACGTTTCGGAGACTTTTTTCTCTCCTTCTTCAGGGTATTGAATAGTTATTGGGTGAGTATTACTCGATTCCCATTTGTCTCTCCTTTAAGTGATAGCAACAATATTACAATATTTTCCAACATTATATTTTCTTTATTGGGCCGCGCAGGAGGGGACTCCTCTTACAGACAATAAGTTACAAATTTAATAAATATATGGTACAGTCGCATTTTACAGGTGAAGTTAAAATTTCATAGGGCGGATCATTAACTGACTTGGGTAAAATACCCTTATCACTGGGTTTGATTTTTTTCACATTGATTAATTGTGACCCGCCCTATGTCCTACTATTAAAAGAATAAAAATTTAATAGAGAACCCCTCATCGCCCTATAAGTGATGTCATTTATAGTCTTTTGTGTTATACCCAGGGCGATGAGGAATGCCACCGCTTTATGCCACCACTCTCCTTTCCATGAGAGTGTGATGGCCTCGACAATGTTGCTCACCAGACTGGAGTTGCCCCTATATTTTTCAATTTCGTTTCGGTGGGCAACACCCAGTCCAGCCAGCGCGGAGACAATCTGTACGTCTACCACCCAAACCACCCCGATGCATCCTTCGTAATAATAAGTATACTTGGTTATCTATACTTATGGTATAATATTAGAAAGTATAATAATATTGTTGCTATCACTGAAAGACGAGACAAATTGTTACGCTGACGATAGCACCCTCCACAACGCTCAATCCTTACTAGACAATCGCGCAAACATAGCCTCCTCAATAAATTCAGATTTAAGCATGCTTAAAAAATGGGGATCCCACAATTTGGTAAACTTTAATGCTAGCAAAACACAATGCTGCCTAATTTCTAGGCGCGCAGATAGGATACCAATTTTCTTTGATTCGAGCTCATTGGAATTCCGTAATAAAATATCAATGTTAGGTGTCACCTTAGGTTCTGACCTCTCTTGGAATGACCATATTATCTCAGTAGCAAAAGCTGCAGCATGTAAGCTTGGCTTTCTTTTCCGAACCAAACGATTTTTCACCCCCACTCAACTCCTTATATTATACAAAGCTCAAATTCGCCCTTGTCTCGCATTTGTGGAGAGGGGCCTCCAAGTATTCTCTTAATACCTTAGATGCAATTCAGAGGCGAGCTATCAGACTGATAGGCGATCCTACATTAACTGACACTCTTGACTCCCTAGCCCATCGTAGATCTGTCTCCGCCCTTTCCCTTTTTTATAGATATTACCATGGCTTTTGTTCTGACGAAATAAAATCGATAATCCCACCAAAGGCTTCATTTGCGCGAAATACGCGATTTTCTAAAATTCAACACCCCTACGCGATTAAACTAGATACTAATCGAACAAATGCATCCGCTAATTCATTTATCCCTATGACATCTAGAGACTGAAACTCTCTTCCCCCGACCTTCTTTCCAGCAACTTATAACATTCAATCTTTCAAGACCAGCATCCACAGATACCTTCGACTGCTACCCAATCCCTAAATCTCCCCTTATCTTCACGTTACAAGGGTCCACCAAGGACTACAGAGGTTGTACCTTCTTGGTGCAACTTCTTCTTGTATCGGTATCATTATAAAAAAAAAAAAAAAAAAAATTGGAACCGGGTTATACTCACCCATCAATTAACTATTCAATACCCTGAAGAAGGAGGGAAAAAAGTCTCAGAAACGTCGGAAATTGAATAAAATTTAAATAATTTATGGACTGCATAACCTCACTTATTTTGCTTACCAGTCCGTCCTCTAAGAAAATAAATAAAATTAAATAATTTTATTATTTTAACTTATAATAATTTTAATCAAGTAAAATATGTCTAGAAAATTATTTAGTATAAAAATTTATAATAATTCTTCTTCATTTAGGAAGGAAAAGAAAATTTATTTTTTAATATTGATTTTCCAACTCCCCCAATAAATGGCTATTTCAATATTTGAAAAACACTTTAACTCTAATTTCCTGACGCTTTCCTTATTAAAATCCGGAAATGTTAAAAATCAATTTTTTCATATCTCGAAACGAATTTAGAAGACCAATTAAAGAAAGAAAAAACATTATGAATTCACCCTTGAATTTAGATTATTAAAGACATGGGTAATTTATTATACGTGTCTATGAAAGGTTCATTGATAATATTGAACATTGATTGATAATATTAAAGACACGATTCACAAGATTTCAGGGCAACCAAATCACTAAGTATTAATATGGCCTGAATTAATTTTTCTTATTAACCCTTCATATCCCAAAGGGGGAAACCACCCTTAATATAATAGAATTTTATTAAAAAATGATTTTCGCAAAATTCTAGAGCAATTCCAAATCACTAAGGGTAAATATGGCCTGAAATAAGTTTTCTGATCAACTTTTCATCCCCTAAACGGGATGGCTACCCTTAATATAGAATTTCATTAAAAAATGATTTCCACAAGATTTCAGGGCAACCAAATCCCTTAAGTATAAATATAGCCTGAATTAATTTTTCTTATTAACCCTTCATATCCCAAAGGGGGAAACCACCCTTAATATAATAGAATTTCATTAAAAAATGATTTCCACAAGATCTCAGGCCAATCAAATCACTTAAGTATAAATATGGCCTGAATTAATTTTTCTTATTAACCCTTCATACCCTAAA
Source organism: Forficula auricularia (assembly GCA_024734495.1). Classification (NCBI taxonomy): domain Eukaryota; kingdom Metazoa; phylum Arthropoda; class Insecta; order Dermaptera; family Forficulidae; genus Forficula; species Forficula auricularia. The sequence goes on along the minus strand of JALMQS010000621.1, from coordinate 1,636,046 downwards.
GGGAGTAACTACCCTTAATATAGAATTTGATTAAAAAATGATTTCGACGATTGGGGCAATTTCAAATTAGTAAATATAAATATGGCCTATATGGTAAAGTCATGTGGATGGCCACTTCAGTTTATTTACTGCTAATCGTATAAACAAGCAGTTTTCAATTGGAAAATGAATATATATATTTTCAAATAATTTTTTCATGGAACGCACTCTTTAGGTACTTTTGATATGACACAGTCTATCGCGAAAGAATTGTCTCTAAACTATAATTTTGACCAACTTGAGTTTAACATTAAATTAGGTTGGAGTTGGTGGTGTTTCACAAGGAGAAAAATTAAAATACAAAGATTTTTTAGTTTACTCTATATATTTCGAGTAAAAATATATAGAGTAAACTAAAAAAATCTTTGTATTTTAATTTTTCTCCTTGTGAAACACCACCAACTCCAACCTAATTTAATTTTAACAATGTTTCACTATAAACCAACACCGCGTTCCCTAAATTTTATTGAGTTTAACAGATGGCAGCACTTGATGGCAAAGCCTATATTTAGACAACCTCAACAGTCGCTAGCACTGTGAATGATCAGATGAGCCTTCCAGTATTTATTTATATATGTACTAAAAAAATATTATATATTCATGAAAAAAACATTTATTGATATTTTAATCTATGTAAATAAATGGATATCTTTTTAGGACAATCTACAAACGTTTATTAAAATTTCAGATGTTTCAGGAAAAATTATCTCTTTATCAATGAAACCCTAGTAGCACAATGTTTCAAACTATATAGCAACTATATAGTGCCTATATAGATTCTCAAAATTGTGCAACTACTTCTCGAAATCTATATAGGCACTATATAGTTGCTATATAGTTTGAAACATTGTGCTACTAGGGAAATTTGAAATTTTTGAAAAAACATTTGTTTTAATAATAATCTTTATAAAAAAAATAAAACCGACTTCAAAATTATATAAACAAAGCAAATAAACATAAACAAAGAAATAAACAGGTTCCTAAACAAAGAAGTTATGGGTGAACATACATAACAAAAAACAAAAAAGGTCCAATACCAATTAAATTTAGTTTTTTACCAATCGGAAACTAGAATGAACACAAAGCAAAAAAAATCATCAAAATCGGTTCACAATTGGCGAAGAAATCAAGTAACATAGACACAAAAAAATTCAGTCGAATTGAAAACCTCCTCCTTTTTTGAAGTCGGTTAAAAATCCGGGACGTCAGATCATTTTAAAAAAACATAATAACATTTTTAGAAATATAATTTTAAAAATCACGATACCTGAGCAAAGAAAAATCAATTGATGGTAAAAAACGAGAGGCCTTCTGGTAGTCGGACATCAAAGGAGAGAGTCGTTTCGATAAGCCAATTAAATAAGAATAAGTGTCTTGGCGAAGAAGTGCGTTTCCAAAAATTTCCAAAAACGTTCTAGATTTATTCATTCCACTCAGAGTATCATCAAGAACAGATGCCATAAAAAGAGCTTGTCGAGCTACAAGCTCTGGTGTGGGATCATAGCTAGAAAAAAAATGCAATCAAAAGCAATCGCATACAGGGTGTCCCGTATCCAGAGGCGTAGCCACAGGGGGGTTGAACCCCCCACCAAAGCAGTGCTCATGGGATGAGTAACGGTAACGGCAAACCGTTTCTTATGGCAAACTAACCGTAATTAAATATATTTCATATGTTTAATCAAGAATTATGTTCTTTTTTAATTTCTTGAAGTACTTACATTTTTTGTCCAGTTAAATTGTTCTCTAAAGAGACCCTCGCGGGAAAGTTTTGGGTTAGTTTTGATTTCTTCATCCTATATGTTTTTTGGTGTGCTGAATCCGGATCCGAGATTTGCTGACAAAATTTCGTGACGGAACATTGTCAAAAATGCAAAAAAAGTAAAAAAATCTTATTTTTTGACCATTTTTTCCTTACAACTCGAAAACTATCAATTTTTCGTAAATAACCTTCCTATTCAAAATGAAAGTTCATTAAATTTTCTCCGACATGGAAAATGCTGGATATCGATATAAGAGTTTTATCAAAAAAGTGGTCCAAGTAAACGTTCAAGTCAACAAAATTTCCTAAAGAAGTAGACAGAAATGAAGTATCTAGGATGAGTGGTTTTCATTTTATGAAGGAAAAACTGCGATTGTTTGGAAAAAATTACAATTTTTCAAAACTTCATCCTCATTGCCGGATGGGTTACCATTATCGAATTAAGATGAAACTTTGTATATAAATTGTATCAAATTTAATCTAGATTAAAAATGTATAGAGTGGTCTTTGTCTAAAAAGTGCTCTTTCATGGTCAAAATGGGAGAAATTCGAAAAAAGTGTGATTTGTTGGGATTAGCCCGAACGGTTTGTCGGATAAAAAAACGTAAATGATAAAATATGTAGGAAGTTTTATGAACTTTCATTTTGAATAGGAGGGTGATTTACTTAAAGTTGATAGTTTTTGAGTTATAAGCAAAAAAACGCCAAAAAATGAGAATTTTTACCTTTTTTTGCATTTTTTACAAGAGTCGAAGAAATTACAGCTACCCCAAAACTTTTCGGGTAAAAACACAATTTATCTGGTCTATTTGTTTTTTTTTTGTTTTTTTTTTGGCTTTTCGGCCTTTCTAGCCATAAGCCCAATTACGATACTAGCTATATTTTTAAAATTTGTCTCTACCCCCGGGGGTCAGATTTTAGCTGGCTGCCTCGAGTCGGATTCGAACCCGGGTCCCCTGGTTAGCTCGCTGTCACGCTACCGCCTAGCCTACCGACCCCCCCTCTATTTGTTTTATTCAAATAAAATTCGCAATAAATATTTTGCTTTTGTGGATTGAGCCCCCCACCTCCATGAAAAATTTCTGGCTATGCCACTATCCAGAACCTAAAATTTTTTTAACAAAATTTGAATTTTTATTTAAATCACACATAATTAATTATAATTATTTATTAAACACGAATAAATAATACAATATAACTACGCCGTTTCGATCGACTTATTCTGCAATCGATCTCAAGTATGAGGTGCTTAACCCACTGCGATAGGTTAACTGAGTCACATTGTTTTCGAGTTATAGGCATTTTTACTTTACCATACACGGTATGGTCAAGTATTGTAATCGTGCATGAAAAAGTGGTTTTTCCCTTCTTTTTTTCGAAATATCTCAAAAACGGCTGAAACTATTTTGATTAAAAAAATTGTGTTAAGCCATGGCATTTCGCTCTACAAAAAAGCTCCAATAAGTGAACAACGAAAAAATTATATTTTTCGAGATAATTGTTTTGTCAAAATGTCTGTTAGTTAGTTTGTCTGGTTTTCTGTTATAGTTTATCTGTGCGTTACCAAATTGTGTGGACGAGGTAGCTCAAAAACTAGTGTGAATATCGAAACCAAATTTCACACATAGTTTTGGTGCATTGAGATTAAGAGCTGATTAGATTTTGGTGCATATCGACCCAAAATTAAGGGTGTGGAGGGGAGTTAAAAATTAAAAAACTAGGCCATTTGAGCAAACTCAACCAAATTTTGTATACATAATCAGTGGGACCCCAGAAGTCTAAAAATGCAAAAACTAAACGCCCAAAGGGGGGGGGGTGTATGGTCAAAGAATGAAAATCTAGGCTCATGTACCAAATTCAACCAAATTTTGTATATATAATCAGTAGGCCCACAGTAATCTAAGAATGGAAAAACTAACCACCCAAAATAGGTGGGGGGGGGGGGGGGGTCAAAAAATGAAAATATAGGCTCTTGTACCAAACTCAACCAAATTTTGTATACATAATCAGTGGGCCCCCAGGAGTCTAAAAATGCAAAAACTAACCCCCCCCTACATGATTATAAATAATTTTATTAAATATTAAATATAAGTGAGGGGGCAGGTTGTATGGTAAAAGTCAAGTGGATGGCCACATCAGAACAAGTCAGCTTATTTTGAAAATGTTGAAAATAGCTACGCTTCCTTAAATAATCAGATACTGTGGCTACAAATTTACAAATTATATCAGGGGTTCCCAAATTTTTCCGAGTCTCCTTTTTTCAATCGAAATTTTTCCATGGCGCCCTATCCTAAGTAAAAGTACATATATCAAAACAAAAATCGTATTTGGTTCCTCTAATAAAGAAGCGATCAAAATATCTTTAAAATTAATAATTTATTTTTCTATGAAAATCAAAATATCAGACCACTTTATATATATAGTAAATGCAACAAATAAAATACACTAAAAGGTATAAAATAATTATTATCTTATTTAGTTACAACTAAACGACGAAATATTAAGATGAAATTACTTTTTGAAGTCGGTGCCAAACATATACCCATGCATATGCAAGGGTCTTTCGAGATCCATAGGGGCTGCATCTTTACTGGTGGACCCCTTCTTGCATTCGATTGCATTAAAAAAAAAAAAATATAAAATATACCTTTTATGAATCGCACTCGACGGATCTTACTCAGTACGTTTGGAGGGTATGCTCGCTTATAGGTATAGTTTGTTTGGTACCGACTTCAAAAAGTAATTTCATGTTAATATTTCGTCGTTTAGTTGTAACTAAATAAGATAATAATTATTTTATACCTTTTAGTGTATTTAATTTGTTGCATTTAATTTTTTGAAGTCGGTTTTATTTTTCTCTTTTTAGTGATGTTATTAATAGTGATTTATCATCAGAACTTGACCAAATTAATATGGCACCATCCCTAAGATAGCCCCTTTCCAATAAAAAATAATCATCGAAATCGGTTCATAAACAAAGAAGTTAGGCTTGAACAAACCTAACAAAACAGGTCTAATACCTATGAAAAAAATGGGACCAATCGGAAGCTAGACTGAACCCAATGCAAATTTTTTTTTCAAAATCGGTTCACAATTGGCGGAGATATGAGGTAACATCCCAGGTAACCACAATATCCTAAGAATATTCTGAGGACATTTAAATCTTCTTAGAATATTCTGAGGATATTGTGTGTTACCTGGGATAGACACAAAAAAAAAAAAGAAAATCAGTTGAATAGAGAACCTCCTCCTTTTTTGAAGTCGGTTAAAAATGGTATTCTTCATTTTCATCTTATTACGATGAGTACTATAAGAATCCATCCTCAGATCGCGGCGCCACAGTTACCGTAAAATTGGCAATTATTTTGCTATCATTATTTAAATTATGCAATTAATTAATGATATTTGTCAAACTTACATTGAAAAATTCAGTCGCCGTGGTTCATATTTATAGCTAGAAGCAACAGTATGTAGTACATGTCTCATATCACTACATCCTACAAGAAGGATATTTATACTGCAGGGTTCGCTGCATGAAATATTGCATTTTTCCACCTGCTCCCTAATATCAAAACTAGGGGAATAACCCCACCACATATTTTATAAAAAATATTCGTAAATTATTTTGAAAATAAATAAATGAACTTTAAAATGTTGCTGTAATCAATAAAGTTGTTACCTTTTGTTATGTTACCTTGGAGACCAGGCTCTTAGAATTTAGCCCGCTCTCAAAGAAAATTCAATAATAATGTTTCAAAAATATTGGGAAAAATCGCTCTTCGAGATAAACAGAATCAATAATTACATGTAATTTAATAAAATTCATTTTTTTCAAGAATAATACATTTAATGGATTTTGATGGGGCAGTCCAAGGTTCAAAAAGAGAGAAAATTATATCTTTCTTTTTTTATTCAAAACCGACGTTTCGGAGGGTTCATCCCTCCTTCTTCAGGGTTTTGGAAGGAAGAAGAAGGAGGGAAGATGCTCCGAAACGTCGGTTTTGATAAAAAGAAGCAAAAAACCACTTTTTTCATGCACCATTTCAATACTTGACCCTGTAAATAAAATTAAATAAAATATTTTAAAATAAATATTAAATTGATTATTTATCTGTTTAGACTGCCGGTACTGGATAAAAATAAAATTGATAATAAAGCTAAAGTTTTACTAAGTATGATATTATTCTATAGAACAAATTCATTTTTGAAATTATCTTCAAAGCCTTTATATCTACGAAACCCTATATTATTTAAATGTTATTTAATTGGAACCCAAATGAAATCAACTTGTGTGGGCACCACACGACTTTCTCAGTTGGTGTCTGGACAGCAACGAGGCAATATTTCACCCATTATACTCATAGGTAAATCAACATTTCTACTAATATATTCTAATTCTAGTATTCTAAAGCTTGCTATATGATTTGGCCTTATGTTTAAATTTATAAACTCCTGACTGCTATGTTTTTCATTAAATCAAGGGCGGATCCAGGAATTTTTTATGGGGGGGGGGGGAATGTATATACTTAAGGTGCCCGATGTATATAAGTTCTACTTTTTATCTCGAAAGTGTGTCACGATCGAATTGTCCAAGCGGGGTGGGGGGGGGGGGGGTCAGAAACGCCGCCCCACACACACACACATAGAACTTTTTTTTAAATTTTTTTACAAATTTCATATCTCATATTTTAAGTTCATTAAAATAAAAAAAATTGTTATAAATTCCCTGTCGATTTGGCCGCCGTTTTTTGGCCTCTGCGTGCGACGCACGTGTTGCACTCCCGCCAGGCACGGGCCTGTATGGGGGGCGGTCGCCCCTCCGCCTCCCCGTGGATCCGCCCTTGCATTGAATGATTATATTTATGGATAGATAGTATGAGCGAAAGAAAAATAAAAAATTATGATTTAGCTAAGCTTATGGACTTGTATTGGGAAAATAATTTTCAGTCAAATGATCTATTGCTAAGTTGAAGAGAAGTCCAAATCGTTCGAATTGATTCCAGAAAAGACTAGTCCAAGAGTTGAACTTATAAGTTATAACTGGGACTAACAGATTATTGGTATTTACTGCATAGATATAAATTTTCGTACAATTTCTACACTGACATACTGATACTTTTTGATTATAATATTTTATTAAAAAACTTTATGTAAACTGTCTCTATAAAACTTATATTTTTTAAAATATCGAGGTGAAAGTTAAATGGATTTTAGAAAATTCTCAATTTGCCAAATTACACATTGGCTAGCCTAGCTGAGAAGGGTGAACTCGCGAACTAAAAAATCCCTTTCAACAAACTTCTCCCATCAGTATTTGAAAACAACTTAAGAAATAGATGTCGAACGTCTTCCATTTTGATGAGATTTTCTTTTTTAAAAATCTGCATTAAAAGTAAATATCTGAAAAAAGTCCAAAATTTTCATGGTTTTTTTGGCCTTCAAAAATTTTGCAAGTTTGAAGTCAAAAATAAAATGAAGAAACGTATGGCATATTAAAGATTAAAACTTTATTTATAATTTAATTATTATTCAACTCCCTACGATTTCAATTAAAAATATGATGAATATCGTCGTCTTAGAGTGTAAACCTGCTAAATCACAACAAGGAAATTTTACAGGGCAGAGAAAAAATAAACAAAATTTAATATTGTTGTTATGGAAAAAACTATTTTTCACATTTTTTTCTTCAACTTACGATCGTAATTTTAAGTAGCAGTTTTACTTAGACGATGCTGCATTGCTTTTTCTTTCGAATGGTATTAATATGTCATATATGATAAAAAATCGAGCTAGCAGGTTTACACTCTAAGGGCCAGTTGTTTGTCGGTTGGTAAAGTCTTTGTAAAATAATTAGTAGAGATTTTGGTGTTGGTGCAAGGTGAAACATCTTTAATAAAGATAAGAGTAAATAAATATTATATTTAATATTGATTTACTATGAGTTAAGATACTAGGTCATTTATTTCACATTAAAATTAAAAAATTAAAAGATATAAAATTTTTTATATCTTTTAATTTTTTAATTTTAATGTGAAATAAATGACCTAGTATCCTTAACTCATAGTAAATCAATATTAAATATAATATTTATTTACTCTTATCTTTGTAAAAGTTGACAAAGGGTAAAACCTTAGAATTCACATTGTGCCCGGCCGGATGGCCAATCAGATGAAAGTGTTATCTGATTGGCTATCTCGCCGGGCATAAGCTGAATTCTAAGGTTTTACCCTTTGTCAACTTTTACAAAGACTTTACCAACAGACATACAACTGGCCCTAAGCCGACGATATGCTTTGATATTTTGGTTACAATATTCTTTAAAAAATTACCTAGTTTATTTTTTTTTTTGGAGATTCAGAAGTTTATTTAAATTAAAAAATTAAGTAGTTAAAAATTCAATTAAGATATCAAAATAAAAGCATCAGTAAATTCGAGAAAAAAAATTACCAAATGAAAAAATCATCCTCCGTTCTTTTAACATTACTATACACAAGTATGAACAAGTCCGTACCCAGGGGGAGGGGTTTCGACCCCTCTAAACCCCCCTCCCGAAATATATCTATCTATTTTATTTTTTTTAATTTAAAATATATAAAAAGGTCATTTGCTTTTTTTATACAATTTAAAAAAATTTGTAACAGCCCGGGTAATTAGTTTTTTTATATATATTAACGAGGCGACTGTGGGTCAGTGGTTAGAGTGGTGGGTCGCTGACTCGGAGATCGCTGGTTCGAGACCGAGTCTCGGCAGATAGATATTTCCAGTCGCCTCCTCTTGGAAAGTAATGGCAACCTACCAAGAGTATAATTGCCTAGTCAACCTCTCTAAATTAGCCGTTCGGAACCGGCGTTAAAAAGTAGGTCCCGTATATCTGTGTAAAACAACTAAACACACTCAGCACAGGTATATGTGGAGAGGCGCCGACACCCGTTTCGGGTATGGCACTCGAAGAAGAAGAATACTATTAAATATTTAAAATATAAACATTTTTGCAACACTCCCGGTGACAACATGCACTCCAGAGAGAACATTTTCTACTTTGAGGAGGCTTAAATAGTATCTAAGGAACTCCTGTGGCCAAGATTGACTTACAGGATTAATAGCTCTTATGTCTATTTATTGAGACATTGACATTCCCATCGACAAAGTGTTAAATATGTTTGCAAATAAAAAAAGATTGGAATTTGTTTTCTAAAATTTCTATGTGTAATTATAATATGCTTAATACTTAATCTAGACACACGGCAGTCTGTCAGCAAAGTTCGGAAAAACGGGCGATGCACCGGTCATATTTACACGAACTATTTCAAGCTACTTTCGCACCCCCCCCCCCCCCCCCATAACTCAAAAACTATACTTGAAATTTTGCATACCTAATAAAACCCATTAGAACACCTATAATCCCAAATTTCATGAATAAATCTATTATAGTTCTTGAGTTATTAAGTTCTGAAAAGTGCAATTTTTATAACATTTTTATGACATATCAAAAACCTAAAGTACTTCCTCTGATCCTAGAATGCAGAAATTTATTTTTATTAATTATTATATTTATTAAAACATTTTTCTCACCCTTTTTTTTTAACTATTTTAACGATTTTTGGGTGAAAATGGGCGTGGCACCCCATTTCCTAAGGCAGTGGTCGGCAAAGTGCGGCTCCAGAGCCGCATGCGGCCCTTTGGCTCCTTAAGTGCGGCTCTGGCACAAATATCCACGGAAGGCGCAATAATATTTTCATTAAAAAAAAACTGGGTAAGAAAAATATTACATCTTATTTTGATAAATTAAAAAGCTCGCGTTTGCTGTTCTTTCCCTTTTCGGTTCTACATATATATGCGAACAATTTTTTTCAATCATGAACATTATCAAGAGTAAACTGAGAAGTCGTCTTATTGATGAGAACTTGGAATCATGGCTAAAATTAAAAACAACAACATACAAACCTGACTTATTCAAACTTTCCAAGGAGATGTAAGCACATTGTTCGCATTAATAAATATTTATTAAGTATGAAATTTAGTTTTATTTAGTGTACTACTTATTTAGTGTAATAAAAGTTTACAAAACAAGCAGATTTGGCTCCCAATTTTTTTTTAAATTGTTGTAATGTTCATATTTGGCTCTTTGGCTAATAAGTTTGCCGACCACTGTCCTAAGGGAATGCCAAAAAGGGGCGGCAGATTCTTATCAGATATTACTCCCCCCCCCCCCAAAAAAAAATCCTAGGTACGGCGCTGAGTATGAATATTCTTGAATGTTAAATGGAATTTTTTATTTCCCCATATTAATAATTCCCTCCTTCCGTCTTCAGAGCTCCGAGAGCGCCATCATGGTCCGTTCACCCTCGACTCAGTCGCCCACCAGTCTTCAGGAGAAAGGATACCAACTCACGCGCTAAGGAGGATTCAATCTTGGCCTTTTGGTAAGTAGCAATTTAAAAACAATTTTTTATTACTAATCAGGTTATATTCATAAGTATATCTCTATATTATAAAAATATAGTATAGTGCAATGTATAGGAGTCTGAAAAACTCTATCTTTGGAATTTAATATCTCCGGGGCTATATATTGTTCATAAATTTCGTTTTGCCACCAATCGATGCAGAAGTATTTAAATAATAATAATCTGTCTAAATTTCAAAAAACTCCTAAGAAAACCCATTTGCTTTAAAAGGAATAAAATGACATTACATTACAAAGATTAAAATTATTAAAAGATTTTTGTGGGGGCAGCCTATAAATATTTTACAATTTTTTATTTTAAACAAGTTTCTGTTAAATATATATCATAAGATATGCAAGGGCGGATCCAGGAATTTATATAAGGTGCCCGATGTATATAAAATCTACTTTTTATCTCGAAAGTGTGTCGCGATCGAATTGTCCAAGCGGGGGGGGGGGGGGCAGAGACGCCGCTCCCCCCACACACACACGCACACACAACATAGAACTTTATTTTTAATTTTAAAAATTTTAATTTAAAAGGAGGAGGCAAATAAAATAAATATTTATAAAATTATAATTAATTTAATTAATCTAATTAATTATATAATATAATAATCTAATTAATTATAAAATTAACTGTAATAAACAAAAAAATATTATTTATAAGGAAAAATACTTTTCTTAGGTAAAGGAAACAATAATATCGAAACCGATTTTGTTGATATTGTACAATTACACTGCTAGACAAAAATTAAACAAAAATTTCCTCCGTAAACCTCACAATGGATTCCAGTAGTTTTCATACGCCGATTATCATGCAATTTCCCGATTTTTTACAACACGTCAGAGTTTTGAGAGATATTATCGGTCAAAATGACGAAAAAGGCCATTTTGACCTATTTTCGAGTCCCATTAGATATTAAACAGCAATATTTAAAATTAAAATATTTTGTTGACCTAATAGAAAACAGCTTCCTCTTTGATTATCAAATTATAACTTGTTTTTAGCTCAATTAGAACTCGAGTTATAGCTAAAAAACTAAGAGCTTATGTTTTTATCTAAGTTTATTTTCACAAGTTCATTTTAATCACGTAGTTTTAGTTTTTTTAGTTATAACTCGAGTTCTAATTGAGCTAAAAACAAGTGGTAATTTGAAAATCAAAGAGGAAGCTGTTTTCTATTAGTTCAACAAAATATTTTGATTTCAAATATTGCTGTTTAATATCTAATGGGACTCGAAAATAGGCCAAAATGACATTTTTCGTCATTTTGACCGATAATATCTCAAAACCCTTACGTGTTGTAAAAAATCGGGAAATTGCATGATAATCAGCGTATAAATCTCTACTGGAATCCATTGTGAGATTTACGGGGAAAATTTTTTGTTGATCAGTGTTAGTGCTCTTCAAGCTTTCGTACAATGATCTCGGATTTCTTTCTCCCTATTGGGACAATCTTGGCTTGGACCTGTGTTAAGTAACGAAAATATAATTAAGTATCTGTTGTGTGTACCATACGACTTTCACTTAAACGTTATCTTTTTTAAATGATATCCCACCAATAATCCGCTTTCAAATTAATCCTATTTTAATCAGTGGCGGGTGGTGAGTTTGAGATGTCCAAAAAAGAACTGTTTATTTTAAACTGTTCTAAATAATTTGGGAAATATTAATTCGAAGTTTGACTTTAAAATTATTCAAATAAATCAAAACAATTATTAAACTAACTAAAATTAAATTAAAAAGTGGACCAATTGACAAATGGACAAAGCACCCGAAATATACTTCATGTTTCTTAGAGAGTCGCCCCCTAAAATAAAACCTTGGTGCCCCTCTTCCATCACTGTCTAATTATTATACTTTTGTTTAAAGGATACAATAAAAGAGTGTGTCTTCTACTGGAAAAATATTTTTTTTAATTTATTTATAACGAGACTATAGTTTCGAGGGCTTTGTCCTCTTCATCAGTCTATTACAGTACCATGGATTCACAGGAATTGATGTGACATCTTTAATTTATAAAAATTCTGTTACTCTAGGCAAAAATATACTTTCAATTTAATATTTTTGTCGAGAGTTGTGTTCCATTTATTCCTTTTAGCATTTTTAATTGAATTATTTATTTCAAAAATAGTATGTCATATTTGTCAGGTTTTTTTTCACTTATTTATATTTCTACTAATTATTTTCTTTAGAAAATAATATTAATTTTTGTGTTTATTATATCTTAAGATAATTTACTAATTTTAAATATTTTAGTTTTTATTTTAAAGGAAAAAGCCCTAAAAATACTTTAAAAAAAATTATAACTAAAAATAAAGTATGTGTTAAAATTAATTTAAGATGAAGTGGAGTAAAGCCTATTTAAATGTATAGGACAAATAGGACACCTTGTCCCCACCGCAAACTAAAACTAAAATTTTTCTTCCTTTTAATTCTCTGCACTCGACAGGCTCGAGTAGTAACTGAAAGTCGCCATAGGGTTAAGCTCTGGTCGAGTTCATTTTCTAATTGGCCCCTTAACAATCAAATTGCCCCCCTATGGGGAGTGGGCCCCACTTTGGGAAACACTGTCCTAATTTTTTACATTAGGGGCTTCCTGCCCAAAATCCATGCGTGGAGTTGTTACGACATGTATCCTCTCTAATAATTCAATAATAAGTTTTGAGATCACTTTGGACTATTTCTTTATATTGCATCTGAGTTTTGACGATTAAAAGTTTTCAAATATGATTGAGACTATTCATTCGAAAAACAAACTAAATAGACAACCCCCGTTTATTTTTGAAGGGTTTCCTTTAAAAAACGATTCAGTTGAAAACTATTAAAGTTATCAAGCAATAAAAAATTAAAATTATTAAAAGTATAAAAGCTGATTTCTATTTTCTTCATCAATGGGATTTTTATAATTATTGTAATGTAAAATAAAACAAATATATTTTTAAAATAAATTTATTAATTAAACAAAGTTTATATAGTATATTTCTTTTTATTAATTATTTTTTCAATTTACAAAAAGATAAAAAGCAAATAATATTTTATTCTAGCAAGTGTTGACGCGCACAGGCGCATTAAGTGTGTACTAAAGCCAAGCGCGCCTGTCAGCCTTATTGAGGCTGCAGCGATTTATTGTCAAGTTCACATATATCTATATATATTTATTTATATTTATATAGATATGTATATATTATATTAATTATATACAATTCTTTTAAGATCTATTCTCACTCATTCAAACTTTCGTTTCAATTTTTTAGTGGCACAACATACCTCATATCTAGGAACAAATCTTTTATAATGGGCTATTTAATATCCCTGAAAATCCTTCAACCATACTTAAAAAAATTCATAAGAAATCGAATTCATCCGCGCGACCTGCGTACGTTGAGTCTTTTCAAATATTCTAATTAAAAAAAAATCACGACCTTTATATCTACAATGGAATTATTATATTATTAGATTTATTAATTCGGGAAATGGTTGGAATAAAGTGATCCCAGGTATTGGTCCTAGACGTTTTTTAATTATGAGGAGCTCGCTTTCCCTGCATATAACTTGCCCATCTCTGAGCAACGGCTAATAACCCGGGATCATCTTCAATAGAAGCGAGCACTAGAAGCTGATTGACATGAGTTGCGTGATAATCCCACCTTGCGAGATTCGGGGCTGCCACCAATCCTAAAGTAACATGCCGCAAATCATAGCTTGTACCTGACCCTGTGTCGAATAGAGGTAATAGAGCCTTTAACGATAAAAGGCCATCACGATAAAGTCTTAAAGCTGCATCTCGACCTGGCCCAGCCGGAGCCACCGCTGCTAAGTCATAAAGCCCTAATAAGGAATAAATAAACCCGTTAAGCACAAAAGATGCGGGCCGTGTAGGATATTCCTCATACCAAGGATATACCCCCATGAATGTTGCTAAAACCCCGCCTTTTTCTGACGGAACACGAAATGGACCTAAAGCTGATATAGCAGCATCTAAATATTCTTTATCCCCAGATTGATGATAAGCCCGAGCAAGTACACTTAACCCATGACCCTGTCCCATTGCACTAAACCATCCCGGCGGAAGATCAGCCATTCCAGGTGCGACACGTCTTCGAACTGGATTAGGCCAGCCTCCCGTTGAAGTATCTTGGTGTCGAACTAACCAACGAGCACCATCGTAAAACTGTGCTAAATGTTCACTTGAAGAAAAAGTTAAATTATCTAGGTGCCCACCTCCTCGAAATGTTATTCCAACTACTTTTAATTTACTTCGAGCAACTTTTTTTCGTGTACCAGTAGTCCCTCGAGAAACATAAGCTAGGCCTTTTTGTAAGTCAACTAATAAATCACGAGTTAGTCGTCTCCATTGATCTGTACATCTCCCTAAGCCATGATATGTATGTTTTCCTTGTGCCGAGAGTGCAAGATCAGAACATAAATAATGCAAATGGAAAGGTTCTCTTCGGTCACGGCTTTGAAGAGATACAGTAAATGATGAATTTGGTTGTAATCGTATGTCTAAACTAAGCACGAGATCCAGTACATGGTCCAAAGCAAGCGAGATGCCATCTGGACCATCAAACGATAAAACACCATGCGATCTTGAACTAACAGAGCCTATTGCAATATTCCAAGAACCTTGAATTTTATCACCATCTTCAAGCAATAAATGTCGTGGTTCCGGATCAGTTAAATTTTTACTCCAGTGAGACAATGCAAATTGCGCGACCTAAAATCAAATTTTAAATTAATTATATTTTTTTTTAAATGAAAAGAAAAATATAAACATATTTTTATATGGTACCTGAGTAGGATAAAAATATCCCTGGCTTTCCCATTGCGTGGAAACTGGAACTCCTTCCGCTCCTGAGACACATTTCACTCTCTCTCGTACTTCAACATTGTAGTTGTCGAAATACATGAACACACCTTTTGGATCGTAACGCCCTTTTGTTGGATATACTTTGCTATAACTATGTGCCCATTCGAATCTTTCTAGCCCATCCAAAACAGCCAATTTTCCATATACCTCAAAATATTTAATTAATTACTAAAAAAATATTTCTAATTAAGTAAATAATTATATTCTTAAAAAATATAAAAATTATTATAGAAATTAAATTCAACAAATGCAACAAATAAAATACACTAAAAGTATAAAATAATTATTATCTTATTTAGTTGCAACTAAACTACGAAATATTAACATGAAATTACTTTTTGATGTCGGTGCCAAACATATACCTTTTATGAATCGCACTCGACGGATCTTACTTGGTACGTTTGGTGGGTAGGCTCGCTTATAGGTATAGTTTGTTTGGCACCGACTTCAAAAAGTAATTTCATGTTAATATTTCTTAGTTTAGTTGCAACTAAATAAGATAATAATTATTTTATACCTTTTAGTGTATTTTATTTGTTGCATTTAATTTTTTGAAGTCGGTTTTATTTTTTTCTTAAAAATTATTTTTATAAATTAAAATTTTCAGTTTAAATTTTTGAAAAAAATTGTTTAAAGCTCAAAAATGGTTTTTAAAGCGACTGTGTCATCAATTTTCTGACTAGACTGTTAAAGCCAGTTATTATTATAAATTTAAGATTTCGAATATAAGAGGATAAAAATAGACTTGTTTCTAAAGAAATTAGAAGTAGATTGCCCTCTACTAGAGATGGAATAGATTATTTTTAACTGTTTCTTATACGTATTATATTCAATTTGGGAAAGTCATTCTATTGTCCTTTTGAAGAAATTCAAAATTTGAAACCCTCAATCTTTGTTCAAACTATATGTCATGGCTAAATGTTTAAATTTAGAACACTACACCGCAAACACATTAAAAATGAAGATTTAATCTTAAAGTGAAATATTTAACTCGATACAGATATTTTACTCGATTTTTTTGTCAGAGGGATTCACGACATAGGGGTAGCCAATTTACCCGGTTTCGATTCTCGAGGGGCTGAAACACTTTTGACATGTAGTTGAAATTATCTATTCCAGTTTGGATCTAGGAAATGACAAGCTCTCGTAAAGCCTTTAAAGATGTTGGCTAAAAATAAAGAAAGTGACGGGGGGGGGGGGGGGAATTTTAAAATTATTATTTTTTAGAGTACCTACTTCATTCCAGAACTTTTCTTTTAGATTTTCCAAAAATGATTTTGATTTAAAGATTTACAAAAAAGCCTCTTATGACAAATAGAAGAAAAAATATTTTTGCCTAGAATCTGTCTTGTGTTCACTTAAATTTTGTTTTCGATTTCGTTTTGGAGGTTTTTAAAATTTTTTCAACAAATTAAGTACCTGGTCTAAATAAGGTCCATTCACAAGAAGGAATGAATTCTCTTTGCAGATTTAATTTATTTTAATAAAACAAATTTCAGTAATGCTGTTGAAGCTTTTATTTTTGTGATTGATTTGATTTAGAGTTGAAATTTTGTTAAAATCACACATAATTAATTATTATTTTGATTAGTTATGTCCATCGATTCAATTAATAAAGTTTTGTTATCGGGAAATAAGGACTATATTTTTATGCAGATAATTTATATTTTATGCCAACGTTTCATCAACTTTGTTGACTTCTTCAGGGCTCAAATAGTTATATGTCAAATATGCAGGGAAGATAACTACCTATTTGAGCTCCTGAAGAAGTCAACAAAGTTGATGAAACGTTGGCAATAAAATATAAATTATCTGCATAAAAAATTTAGTCCTTATTTCTGGATAACAACTTTAATAATAATTAATTATAATTTGAAAGTTTATAATGGGAAAATAAGGACAAGTTTTTATGTGTGACTTTTTTATTTATCAGCCAACGTTTCGTCGACTTTGCCGACTTCTTCAGGGCTTCAAATAGTCATGCCACACATTCGTCTAAATTTTATTGTTATCTTCGTTACCATTGAAGACCATCAAACAAGAAAATTTAGACGAATATGTGGCATGACTATTTGAAGCCCTGAAAAAGTCGCCAAAGTCGACGAAACGTTGGCTGATAAATAAACACACATAAAAACCTGCCCTTATTTTCCTATTATAAACTTTCAAATTAATACAAATTATGGACGGAAATGATAATAATAATTAATTATAATTATTTATTGAACAGGAATAAATATTACAATAAAGCTACGACGTTTCGATCGACTTATTCTGCGATCGTTCTCAAGTATGAACACCCACTCTGATTTTAGGTTAACAGCAGAATAAGTCGATCGAAACGTTGTAGTTTTATTGTATTATTTATTCGTATAATTATAATTAATTATGTGTGATCTTAATAAAATTTTAGCTCTAAAAACAAATTTCATTAAAAAAATATGTTAAATCAAACGAAATTTATGTTGTACCTGATGGAAATTTGTTCGTCAGTTCATAATGATCATTTTTTTTTAAATTTAGGTAAGTATGTAAAATTGTGGCTAGATCTAATGGAGAAAAAAATAATCTAAAGAGAGTTCGAGCCTATTGAAAAATAATCCTATTTATAACCTTAAGCACTCAGTAAGCCTCTTAGGGATCTTTCTTTCATGTCTATGCCTAGCATAATATGATATGATAAGCTAGAGGCTTGTTGTGACAAAAACCGTATGAACATTTATATTGACTTCTAAGCTATTATATAAAGAAAAATTAAACATCCTAGCCACCATTTATGCCGTGTACATTAATTTACTGGGTACGTTGGACGAGTGAAGTTCAGCGGGTGGCCAGGGTATTGATTTTAGTAGAATTTTTATTTTATTTTTTATAAGATTCTTCCAAAACTTAAGTGACTTATGTAGAATTTAATACATGTCTTAGTAGGTATTTTTATATATTTTTATTTTATCAAATATATTAGTTTTTAATAATTAATTAAAACAAAAAGTAAGTTTAATAGTCCAAGCAAATTACGATTTTAACAGAAAATAATTCCCGTTAAATATTTTATTGCTGGAATACCTTTATTGGTACTCCAATATTACTACCCTAAGTTTTCCCCTAAATCTGTGTTGTATACATTTTTCTACTCGCCTCAAAATGAGAAAATTTCGGAGTTTTTTTCAGTTTTTCTTGAATAACTATAAAACGGCTTATCAAATCAAAAATATATATTTTTAGATAAATTAAAGCTCTTTAAATTACGCGTACAATGATAAAAATAAAAATTTCATCTATTTACGTTCAGTAGAACCGGGACTAGCGCCTGTCAAAAAACAACCCCCGGGATCCCTTTTGATTATCCCTAAAACTCGTACTTTTTTCGATTTTTTGCAAAAAATCGCAGTTTTTCCTTCATAAAATGAAAACCACTCATCCTAGAAACTTGATTCCTATCTTATTGTCTAGGAAATTTAGTTGACTTGAATGTTTACTAGGACCACTTTTTTGTTAAAATTCTTAAATTTATATTTATCCAGCATTTTTAATGACAGGAAATGATCCATAGTTTCAAAAAATCGCAGTTTTTCCTTCATAAAATGAAAACCACTCATCCTAGAAACTTGATTCCTATCTTATTGTCTAGGAAATTTAGTTGACTTGAATGTTTACTAGGACCACTTTTTGTTAAAATTCTTAAATTTATATTTATCCAGCATTTTTAATGACAGGAAATGATCCATAGTTTCAAAAATCGCAGTTTTTCCTTCATAAAATGAAAACCACTCATCCTAGAAACCTGATTCCTATCTCATTGTCGAGAAAATTTTATTTACTTGAGTGTTTACTTGGATCACTTTTTTGATAAACTCTTAGATTTATAGATATGCTACATTTTCCGGACAGAATATGATCCGAATCCTCAAAAGCGTCATGGAAAATGCTGGATATCTATAAATCTAATAGTTTTATCAAAAAAGTGGTCCAAGTAAACGATGAAGTCAACAAAATTTACTAGAGAATGAGATAGTAATCAAGTATCTAGAATGACTGGTTTTCATTTTATGAAGGAAAAACTGCGATTTTTTCACGTAATTTGCCTGGACTATAAGAAATTAATTATAAATCTATATCAATTTGATGGATTTTAATTAATTTTTTATATTGCTTTAGTTTCATAGATTTACATTTTTTTATTTTTTCATGTAAACTAGATTTTTCAAAAATTTAAAAGTGTCACGTCACGCTCTGTTGACACCCTTTTTTCCCGTGGTCATGTTTCGTCACGGTTGCCTACCCTCTTCAAGAGATATGGATGTTTGTTTATTAATGGAAAAGTTTCGACTAAAATGTTAAATAAATAGATGAGTAGAATAGAGAGTGTCTCATCCGAAATCTCTTATCAAACTTTAAATATTTTCGAATTGATAGAACGTATGTATAAAACCAGCTGCGAAGCCGGCCTTCGGCGGACATCTTTCTGGCCAGGGGACCTTGGACTCCGGTGTGGGTTTTAAGATAATTATATTTAAATTTCTTAATTTTAATCAATGTTATTTGTCATGAACTATTAGTGGGTTAATTAATAGAGATTGTGGTGTTGGTGCAAGGTGAAACATCTTTAATAAAGATAAAAGTAAATAAATATTATATGAAATATTCATTTACTATGAGTTAGATTTTCTAGGTCACTTGTTTCACATTAAAAATTAAAAAAATAAAAGAGGTAAATTTTTTCAATATATATTTATAGTGACCTAGAAAACTTAACTCATAGTAAATGAATATTTCATATAATATTTATTTACTTTTATCTTTATTAGAGGGTTTTATAATTAAATAAATCACGTCGGCGTCGTCGCGCAAGCCAATTATAATAAGTATGGATATAAGCAAAAAATGTAATAAATTAATGCAGACTTAATAATATATAACCCCGCCCCCCCCCCCCAAAAAAAAAAAATAATCTCTGAATAAGCCAGTGGATTCAGAGCAATTCAAGTAGATGAAAAATCTGTCTAATATGCTATTTAATTTAAGTGTCCACGATAATAAATAATAATAAACTATTTTTATTAATAAGGCAAAATGAATATTTTAAAATTCTATTAAAGAAGAGTAAATTAAAAAAATGATGTCATAATTATTATTATTTAATATGCTGCGGTGTCAAGTGATTAGATAACAAGTGTTGTTGCAATTTATCTAGTTTTGTGATGATGGTTAAATTTCTTGCATTTTTTTCCTTATTTATTATAATTTTTATTAAATTTAATAAATACGTTTACTGGAAAAATTAATAATATATTAAGAAACAAGCTTCGAACACACAAATCAAGGTCAAAATATGAATAAGAATTATTTTCATTTGTTGGAATTTAAAGATTGATCGTAAAATTTGAATGATTGAGAATATAATCAAATTTCCGTCAATAAATAAAACCATAATTATTGTTTATTTCCAAGTTTTCCATCTTGTATTCGTCTATTTTCAAGGAAATGTTAAAGAAATTATAAAACACTCTTGAAAGTTTACATCCTGAAGATGATTTTCTAAAGCTTGGAAATAAACTAGCAAAACGTCATATATGTTCAGTAAAATCCATTTAATATATATGTTTTTTTAGTAAGAACGCGTTCTTACTAGTTAAAACGCGTTTCGTTGAATACCTTTATGGCAACTAGAGTTTACTGATGGTGATTGAGTTTGGTTCAAAGGTCTAGATTCTTCATTTTTGACCTTCGGCCTCATTTCGTGTGTTTATTTTCAAAAAATCCTCTACCACTTTTCTTCTAATTTTTACAATTTTCGTTTAAAAATTTTTCAAAATAAATACACAAAATGAGGCGGAAGGTCAAAAATGAAGATTCTAGACATTTGAACCAAACTCAACCAAGATCAGCAAACTCTAGTTGCCATAAAGGTATTCAGCGAAACGCATTTTAACTACACTACGATGCAAAATAATCGAGCCACCAATAAAAACTTTATTAAATAAGAAATTGTTTTTAAAATTGCTATAAATAACCATATAATTTGTTCTATTAACTCTTAAACTAACATATTCAATAAATATGGGTGATAATTTTTGAATTTCATAGTAAAAATAAGTAAAATTAAATTAAAAGATACAATTGCAAATTATCCTACTTTCTCAATATCACTTTAAATTTAAATAAAGTTTTAATAAAAGATCAAATTCCATTTGAAATATCAAAAAAATGAATCATTTTTAATTAAGCATCATTGATAGAAAGATAAAATATACAAAATGGATATTTCTGAAGCTCAAGCAGTTCAAATTGTGTGCCTAATTAATCAAGGGCTAAGTCAACGATAAGTGGCAAATACACTTTCAATAAGCCGTTTTTCAGTAAATGTATGGTTACTTGTAAAAATATTAAAAATGATTTACTATTTAATAAAGTTTTTATTGGTGGATCGATTTTTTGCACCGTAGTGTAGTAAGAACGCGTTCTTACTAAAAACGGGTTTTTACTGCAACATATAAGGTAAACGCTCCATTTTAAAAATTGCTCTATATATAGCTCATGCCGTGGGCTATATATAACGCTATTTTTCAAAGTTTGATAAGCTAATTTTTGCACTTTTCTTGCATCTGGCCCACTACAAGTACAGGCCCACTACTGGTGCTTTTACCTTATATACTCTTAGGTAAAATTACCTCAAAATATTTGTGTAAAAATGAGAAAGGTACATAGACCTCGCCGCCTTCTTTCCTACATGGTACATTGTATTCGCCGTTGATGTGGCAGTCAATTTCTTCGTAGCCCTGTTGTAAATCCTGATTGGGCGAAGAGGCGGCAGCTGCATCGGGTGACCTGGCGGCGAGGAGACGATCTCCGCAACGGACATAGAGCAGAACGGATGCACAGGCCCCTGCACATAGAGCCAGGAGGGCCGTCTTCAGGTTTAAGCGCACCATCGCCTAAGCGAAGAGTAAGCCCTCGCTAGGCGACATCGTCACTACTTTGGCGCTGCTGTTCTCCCCGCTAGAAAAACAGACACTTGGGTCAATTTTTGAAGTCTAATGATTTTTTCATTAACATCGAAAATTTTAATAGGGTTCTGTTTAATCATGCGTTTGATGTCGGATCGTGCCCGGCACATTTGATTCACTCGCGAATCGAAAGCAGGTAATTTTTGTCAGATATTAGGGTTCTGTTTAGTGGGCACTTTTCAGTGGTCGTTATGTTAGAATATTAGAAACCTAAATAAAAATATTACTAAAGATAGAGCGCTCATGTCAGCACCCTCTCTGAATGCGCACTGGAGTTGAACCGAAAACGCTATAAAAAGAAAGATTAAAAAATCAGGCGTGATTAAACACGGACTTTACCATACGCCCGAAAACTCTCGTATATATTTGTTCTATTATTCAACAATAGATAAATTTGATTGTAATCGTGAAGAAAATAAGCTGACGTGTTCTGATGTGGCCATCCACTTGACTTTACCATACAACCTGGCCCCTCACTTATATTTAATATTTAATAAAATTATTTATAATCATGTAGGGGAGGGGTGTTAATTTTTCCATTTTTAGACTCCTGGGGGCCCACTGATTATGTATACAAAATTTGGTTGAGTTTGGTACAAGGGCTTGGATTTTTAATTTTTAACCCCCCCTCCACCCCCCTTAATTTTGGGTCGATATGCACCAAAATCTAATCAGCTCTTAATCTCAATGGACCAAAACTACGTGTGAAATTTGGTTTCGATATTCCCACTAGTTTTTGAGCTAGCTCGTCCACAAAAATTTGGTAACGCACAGACAACCAGACAAGCAGACTAACAGACATTTTGACAAAACAATTATTATCTCAAAAAATATAATTTTTTCGATGTTCACTTATTGGAGTTTTTTTGTAGACCGAAATGCCATGGTTTCGCTCAATTTTTTTAATTAAAATACTTCCTACCGTTTTTGAGATATTTCGAAAAAAAGAAGGAAAAAACACTTTTTTCATGCACGATTACAATACTTGACCATACCCTGTAAGGTAAAGTAAAAATTAGTGAATTAATCTTATCTCATTATATTAAACGAGCAATTCTTGTTAATATATATATAGAATCGTTTTCTCGAAAACGGCTCTAACGATTTGGATGAAATTCACGGATTAGGGGGTTATTGGGTTGAAATTTAGATCTGTCAAGGTCTCATCTTCGGCTAAGTTGTTTTTTGTGTGTGTTTTTTTAATTGAAATAATTATTCAAAGGTGGTTTTATCGACAAAAATGTATAATTACATAGCGGGTGTAAACGTTGGAAAAATATAAATTATATTTTATTTCAATTTTATTTTATTTTGGCTGCGAATAAAAATCGAACTTATTACCTGAATTTAAAATTAAAAATAATATTAATATATCGCTTTTAACTGAATCAAAAAATTGCCGAGCATTGCTCGGTGTTCCAGGTACTTTAATTAAATTAGGGAACGAAGAAAAGATATTTTTTACTTTATCCAATGCAAAGCATGGGTAAAGTATTGTAATCGCTCTCGGGGCAAGCGTGGCTTCAAAGGGTCCTCAGGTAAAGACTACGGAACCCATGGACTCAATTAAAGTCACAAATTGTAGTATTCAATTAGGTTGAATTTTAGCACGTGACGGTTTTGCCAAAAATTACAAGGGGTCTCGTCGAGAGGCCAAAAAGTGCGATTTTTTCATTTAGTGCGTGCGGATGTATGTATGGATGTATGTTATCGTTTTTTGGCCCACGATTTTTTCCACACCGTTGCACCGATTGAAATGAAATTGAAAACCTACCATTAGTTTAACAAAATGAAGCGCTGATTAGTTTTTGGTACATGTCGGCCCACAAACATTAGTACTTTATTTCAGTACTTTTTTAGTTTTTTCTAAATATCTTGAAAATGACTTAACCAATTTTGATGAAATTTAATATCCTAATTAAGTACCTTGGGGACCACAAAAAAGGTTAAATAAAGTTTTTAGTAAAATTATATTTTAAAGTACTTTACTCTAGAGTAAGATGGTACTTTTTTAATTTTTTAAATTCTTTAAAATTTATTCATTTGAAAGTTTTAATATAGCTCATATAGCCTTGCTTAAGTAAGAATGGATAGGCTTCTCTCTGTGAAATGCTAAAAATTTGGGAAGAATTTTTATGAGTAACCATAGCAACTGCGTTGTTTTCTTATCCGTTACCTTTGCTGAAGACAGAGAAATCGATTTTAAACCAAAAATAGCGATTGATTCTCATCTAGTACTTGAGGAATAATCATTCTATATTGGATTTTTTGACGTTTCGGTTTTTATTAGTAACCATTGCTGAAGACATAGAGAAATCGACTTTAAACCAAAAATAGCGATTGATTCTCATCTAGTACTTGAGGAATAATCATTCTATATTGGATTTTTGACGTTTCGGTTTTTATTAGTAACCATTGCTG
Organism: Forficula auricularia; assembly: GCA_024734495.1. NCBI lineage: Eukaryota > Metazoa > Arthropoda > Insecta > Dermaptera > Forficulidae > Forficula > Forficula auricularia. The sequence goes on along the minus strand of JALMQS010000621.1, from coordinate 1,611,501 downwards.
AAGACATAGAGAAATCGACTTTAAACCAAAAATAGCGATTGATTCTCATCTAGTACTTGAGGAATAATCATTCTATATTGGATTTTTGACGTTTCGGTTTTTATTAGTAACCATTGCTGAAGACATAGAGAAATCGACTTTAAACCAAAAATAGCGATTGATTCTCATCTAGTACTTGAGGAATAATCATTCTATATTGGATTTTTGACGTTTCGGTTTTTATTAGTAACCATTGCTGAAGACATAGAGAAATCGACTTTAAACCAAAAATAGCGATTGATTCTCATCTAGTACTTGAGGAATAATCATTCTATATTGGATTTTTGACATTTCGGTTTTTATTGGTAACCATTGCTGAAGACATGGAGGAATCGACTTAAAATAAAAAATAGACATCGATTCTCATCTAATACTTGAAGAATAACAATTCTACATTAGGTTTTTGACGTTTCGATTATTATTGGTAACCATTGCTGAAGACATGGAGGAATCGACATAAAATCAAAAATAACGATCGATTCTTATCTAATACTAGAGGAATAACCTTAATGCATTCAATTTTTGATGATTTGACCATCAATGGCAACCTCTATTGAAAACGTGAAAGAATCGACTTAAAATCAAAAATAGCCATCGATTCTCATCTAATACTTGAGGAATAACCATTCTATATTGGATTTTTGGCGTTTCGGTTTTTATTGGTAACCATTGCTGAAGACATAGAGAAATCGACTTTAAACCAAAAATAGCGATTGATTCTCATCTAATACTTGAGGAATAACCATTCTATATTGGATTTTTGACGTTTCGGTTTTTATTAGTAACCATTGCTGAAGACATAGAGAAATCGACTTTAAACCAAAAATAGCGATTGATTCTCATCTAGTACTTGAGGAATAATCATTCTATATTGGATTTTTGACGTTTCGGTTTTTATTAGTAACCATTGCTGAAGACATAGAGAAATCGACTTTAAACCAAAAATAGCGATTGATTCTCATCTAGTACTTGAGGAATAATCATTCTATATTGGATTTTTGACGTTTCGGTTTTTATTAGTAACCATTGCCGAAGACATAGAGAAATCGACTTTAAACCAAAAATAGCGATTGATTCTCATCTAGTACTTGAGGAATAATCATTCTATATTGGATTTTTGACGTTTCGGTTTTTATTAGTAACCATTGCTGAAGACATAGAGAAATCGACTTTAAACCAAAAATAGCGATTGATTCTCATCTAGTACTTGAGGAATAATCATTCTATATTGGATTTTTGACATTTCGGTTTTTATTGGTAACCATTGCTGAAGACATGGAGGAATCGACTTAAAATCAAAAATAGCCATCGATTCTCATCTAATACTTGAGGAATAACCATTCTATATTGGATTTTTGGCGTTTCGGTTTTTATTGGTAACCATTGCTGAAGACATAGAGAAATCGACTTTAAACCAAAAATAGCGATTGATTCTCATCTAATACTTGAGGAATAACCATTCTATATTGGATTTTTGACATTTCGGTTTTTATTGGTAACCATTGCTGAAGACATGGAGGAATCGACTTAAAATAAAAAATAGACATCGATTCTCATCTAATACTTGAGGAATAACAATTCTACATTAGGTTTTTGACGTTTCGATTATTATTGGTAACCATTGCTGAAGACATGGAGGAATCGACATAAAATCAAAAATAACGATCGATTCTTATCTAATACTAGAGGAATAACCTTAATGCATTCAATTTTTGATGATTTGACCATTAATGGCAACCTCTATTGAAAACGTGAAAGAATCGACTTAAAATCAAAAAGACTAAATTCTTTTTGGTAAACAACTCAAGTTTGAGTTGTTTGCCATAAAAGAATTTAGTCTTTTTGATTTTAAGTCGATTCTTCCACGTTTTCAATAGAGGTTGCCATTAATGGTCAAAACATCAAAAATTGAATCAATAAGGTTATTCCTCAAGTATTAGATGAGAATCGATGGCTATTTTTGATTTTAAGTCGATTCCTCTATGTCTTCAGCAATGGTTACAATAATAACCGAAATGTCAAAAATCCAATGTGGAATGGTTATTCCTCGACTCTTAAATGAGAATTATTTTTGAATTAATGTCAATATGAACTACAAATTGCAAGTGATATCTGATTAATAATAAAGGAACAAACATATTAATATTTCAAATGAATTTGGATAAAGTTTAGCAACGATCCGTTGCAGTTTATTTTATTATTGACAATTAATTGTTAATTTAATGTTTTCAAAATATCTAAAAAAAAAAAGAGTAAAAAATTTTGATGAAATGAAAAAAAATTAAATAAGCCTCAAAAATTGTTTATCTTGTATAAGTAAACATCGTAAAATGATATTAAAAAACAAACAAACAAATATTAAGTAGTTATCAAAAAATAAGCCGGGCAAGTCGAGCTCAAATACCGTGGGTTCTGTATTTTCTAAAATACTTCAGATAACAAATTCGTTCTTCTTTTATGTTGACATGTAGAGAATGAAGGAATTTTTTCCAAAATTTTAAATTAAGTCACTTATGAACCCCGACAGGGACAAAAATCACCTATAAATGGCCACTTTGGGCCTCCCTCATACCGTCACTTTAAAATGAATTAACTTTAAAATTACATACAGAGAACTTTACAGAGATATTTCACACCACATGATAAAAAAAATATTTTTTTTTTATTTTCGACCTTACAAAAAATGGGACCCTCCCCAAAATAATCACGTGATTAAAATTTTAATGATTTTTTTTATTTCAGGGGGAACATGTAACATATAGCTTGTTTATTTCAAATTTGAATCTTATTTAGTTTACGAACTACAATGATATGACAAACAGACGGTCAGACATTGTATTGACGTTTACTTGGACCTCTTTTTTGATAAAACTCTTATATTTATAGATATCCTACATTTTCCGGACAGGATATTTGATAAGCTGTTTTGGAGTAATTCAAGAAAAACTGAAAAAACTCCACAACACAGATTTGGGGGAAAACTTAGGGTAGTAATATTGGAGTACCAATAAAGGTATTCCAGCAATAAAATCTTTGCCGGGAATTATTTCCTGTTTATGCCATTTCTTCACGTAATTTACCTGGACTAGAAGGATCTTAATTAATTTTCCCATTTCATCATAGTTGGTCTAAGCCGAAATTATCTGATTACCAAGCCTCTATTGTAGTTTTGTACAGACTATCTATATCTAACTGCTTTTGTGATTTCTAAAGGATGAAATTCTTTCTTGTGATATCCATTTTAAAAATTTCAATCCTTTAGAATCAAAATGGGAAGAAAATCACATCTAAAAATCCTTCACAAATATGTTAGCAAATCTCTCATCCTCATTTCTGATAGTAGTTATGGTAGTTGTTTCGCGACAATACTAGCAAAAAGTTAATGCTAGAGTATATAGTACAGACAATAAGGATTCATAATTCCTAAGCCCAAAACTTTTGCTGTTTATGTACCACTACTAGCCAATCCCGTGCTCGTTTAACAAATCTGGCAACACTGTCCGAGCTTTTATATATTTTATCATAGAAATTTCAGATAAAGTACATTATAAAGGGAGATTTATAAAACAAAAAGTTCTTAATAAGCTGTTGCGACAATGGCTGAAGCGAAAAAAAGTCAAAAAAAATACTAAAGTTAACCCACTTTTTAGGTTAAATAAACGCGTTGTTGCCAGCTTGTTTTTAGTGTAAATTTTTCATTATTTATTCATTATTATCTCAGAAACTGTGTTGTAACTATGAATTAAAATTTTCTTAAAAAATGAATTAGTTATTGTTTAATGTTGGTTTAGTTTTTTATAACAATAGTAAGATGAAGTTTCTTAATTATAATTAAATATGTATGTAAACTTTCCGATATCCCGTATAATGCAATGTATAAGAGTCTGAAAAACTATCTTTGGAATTTAATATCTCCTGAACTATATTGTTCATCAATTTCGTTTTGTCACCAATCAATGCAGAAGTATTTAAATAATAATCTGTCTAAATGTCAAAAAATCCTAAGAAAACCCATATGGTGAAACAACTACCCTAAGTGGATTTCAACAACATCCATAACATTGTTAAAAAAACAAGAACAATTTTGTTCGAAGTGGTCAAATATAATAATAACAAAGGGGTAATTTATTTTTTCTAACAAATGATTTTTTTTTTTTTGAAAAATATTTTAATTAGGTTTTTTGAAATTTTTGGTTGAAATGATATTCGTCAATTATGAAAAAAAATGTACATACTTACATATTTTCTTATGACGTATATTATGATGGAAAACACAGTAGAAAAAAAAATGTAAATATTTGATGGGTATTTAAATTTTAAAGAGCAAAAGATAATATAGCTCTACCTTATATCTGATGTGATTCTACGTAATATTGAGATGATCTTTGGTCCAGTCCAGGTCGAATTCAATAGTTAAGGAATGTGATTGGAATTTTGTCTAGAAAACTGGTTTGACAGGTTTGGCAAGTCATGAATTTATGGCAGATTGACAGGGTTTAAGGTAAGGCAGGAATTTGAACCTATCGTTCGAGAAATGTCCAAACAACATAGAGATAGAAAATGTTAAGTTGATTCTTACCCTGCAGCTGCTAATTGGGTTGGAGGGCGAAGGGTGCGCCTGGCTCCTAGGCATGCTGTTTCCTCGTCGCCTACTGTGTGTCCGACTACATTGGGGATAAGCTGATGAGGCGGCTGTTGTTCGGCAACGCAAGCACCTTGCTGAGATTCCAATAAAATCCACCAAAGAGTAAGCCAATCAGAAGAGAGCACTTTTGGCGCCAAATCTGCCTATTTTAAACAAAATGGAATCTCGAGTCTATCTATTTTCAGTGGTAGGCAAAACCCAAGGGGTGAACCGTCACCTAAAATTGTATACACCTACTTCCACTTTCACTTTCATTTCCAAGTACAAGACAAAAGATGACAATAGATTATCTAATGAATTCCAAAGTAATTCCAAATAATTTCAAAGACGGTGTACACCTAATAATAATAATAATTCTTTATTAGCTATTTTAGCTATACATCATACAATTAAACAAATATATGTAATTTGTTTTTAAATAATACATTCAATTCACGAGATACAAAAAGATAAAGATAATCAATACATTCTAAAATATAACAATTTATAATAAACATATAAATGTATAACACACCATACATGACAATAAACAAATGAACACTTGTACATATAAACAATAATAATAATAATAATAAAAGTACAAATTAATCCTACATAAAAAAACAAAAATCACAATCTTGGTATTATGGGAAAAGGAATATAACAAAAACAATAATAACAGTAACAACATATATATAAAACATATCACAAGTAATTATTGCTCTGATATTAGCAATAGCCTCACTTCTCTTTTAAATGCCGATAAAGTTTTACATTTTTTGATGTATTCGGGTATGTTATTATATAATCTTAATAATTCCAATCGCGGTTCACCCCTCGGCAAAACCCAAGTGGGATAAAAATAAAAATTTCGGAGGTAAAGAGGGCTATAAGGTCAGGTGGGGTAACTGGGCCAGCTTCTTTTGTTTTCCCAAGGATAGTACTCCATATTTTTGGCTATAACTAAGCTTCCTCACAATTTATAGATCTCGTGACTATATTAATTCAAAGATGAAATTTTCTTCAAATAATCATGATACTTTCAACTTTTGATTATTCAAAATTTTGGAATTATCTTAAGTTGAATGTAAAGTTTTGCGGTAGGTAAGAAGTAAGCACATAACTAGGTAAATAAGTAAATAAGTAATTAACTTAACTATGTACTTAAGTATAAAATAAACTTAAAGAAATTTCTCTAATTCAGGAACACTGAAAATTTCTCACCAATATGAAAAAGTGAATTGCGCTAAAAAAATGCGGTAAAATTAAAAATCTCTGGGGTTACAGGACCCCTGGCCCAGTTGCCCCGGCCCCAGTTACCCCACCTGACCTTATACCTCCAAATATATATTATTTAACAACAAATCTTTTATAGAAACTCAAAAGTTCGGTAAGATTTCTCTCTTTTCCATGGAATTTAATTTCAAAAAAAGAGGAAAAAAAGTTACTTTAAGCCTAGTTTACACGAGCTTAGTACTAAGCAATAGTACTAACCATAACCACTTGTACTAATTCTGTGTCATGTAAACACACAATATAAGTCAAGGAGTTTTTAAACGGGTTATAGTGGTGTTTCACAAAGAGGAAATAAAAATAGAATGAATCTGCAACTGACTCGTTGGCGAACTCTGTCCAAATTCATTTGAAATATTAAATATGTTTGTTCCTTTACTATTAATCAGATATCACTTGCAATTTGTAGTTCATATTGAGTTGCTTAATCAAAAAAGAATTTTGTCTTTTTGATTTTAAAGTCGATTCTTTCCACGTTTTCAATAGAGGTCGCTACTACATGGTCAAAACATCAAAAATGGAATGTGCAGGTTGTTCCGCTAGTGACAGATAAAAATCGATCGTTATTTTTGACTTCGGCATTGATTCCTCCATGTCTTCAGCAATGGTTACCGAATAATAATCGAAACGTCAAGAAACCCTAGTTGTAGAATTTGTTATTCCTCGAGTATTAGGTGAGAATCGATGCCTATTTTTTATTTTAAGTCGATTCCTCGATAGTCTTCAGCAATGGTTACCACATAAAACCGAAATGTCAAAAATCCAATATAGAATGGTTATTCCTCAAGTATTAGATGAGAATCAATCGTTATTTTTGGTTTAAAGTCGATTTCTCTATGTCTTCAGCAATAGTTTCCAATAAAAACCGAAACGCCAAAAATCCAATATAGAATGGTTATTCCTCAAGTATTAGATGAGAATCGATGGCTATTTTTGATTTTAAGTCGATTCCTCCATGTCTTCAGCAATGGTTTCAATAAAAACCGAAATGTCAAAAATCCAATATAGAATGATTATTCCTCAAGTACTAGATGAGAATCAATCGCTATTTTTGATTTTAAGTCGATTCCTCTATGTCTTCAGCAATGGTTACCAATAAAAACCGAAACGTCAAAAATCCAATATAGAATGATTATTCCTCAAGTACTAGATGAGAATCAATCGCTATTTTTGGTTTAAAGTCGATTTCTCTATGTCTTCAGCAATGGTTACTAATAAAAACCGAAACGTCAAAAATCCAATATAGAATGGATATTTCTCAAGTATTAGATGAGAATCAATCGCTATTTTTGATTTTAAGTCGATTCCTCCATGTCTTCAGCAATGGTTACTAATAAAAACCGAAACGTCAAAAATCCAATATAGAATGATTATTCCTCAAGTACTAGATGAGAATCAATCGCTATTTTTGGTTTAAAATCGATTTCTCTATGTCTTCAGCAATGGTTACTAATAAAAACCGAAACGTCAAAAATCCAATATAGAATGATTATTCCTCAAGTACTAGATGAGAATCAATCGCTATTTTTGGTTTAAAATCGATTTCTCTATGTCTTCAGCAATGGTTACTAATAAAAACCGAAACGTCAAAAATCCAATATAGAATGATTATTCCTCAAGTACTAGATGAGAATCAATCGCTATTTTTGGTTTAAAATCGATTTCTCTGTCTTCAGCAAAGGTAACGGATAAGAAACAACGCAGTTGCTATGGTTACTCATAAAAATTCCTCCCAAATTTTTAGCATTTCACAGAGAGAAGCCTATCCATTCTTACTTAAGCAAGGCTAAATGAGCTATATTAAAACTTTCAAATGAATAAATTTTAAAGAATTTAAAAAATTAAAAAAGTACCATCTAACTCTAGAGTAAAGTACTTTAAAATATAATTTTACTAAAAACTTTATTTAACCTTTTTGTGGTCCCCAAGGTACTTAATTAGGATATTAAATTTCATCAAAATTGGTTAAGTCATTTTCAAGATATTTAGAAAAAACTAAAAAAGTACTGAAATAAAGTACTAATGTTTGTGGGCCGATATGTACCAAAAACTAATCAGCGCTTCATTTTGTTAAACTAATGGTAGGTTTTCAATTTCATTTCAATCAGCGCAAAGGTGTGGAAAAAATCGTGGGCCAAAAAAGCGATAACATACATCCATCCATACATACATACATACATACATCCGCACGCACTAAATGAAAAAATCGCACTTTTTGGCCTCTCGACGAGACCCCATGTAATTTTTGGCAAAACCGTCACGTGCTAAAATTCAACCTAATTGAATACTACAATTTGTGACTTTATTTGAGTCCATGGGTTCCGTAGTCTTTACCTGAGGACCCTTTGAAGCCACGCTTGCCCCGAGAGCGCTTGCAATACTTTACCCATGCTTTGCATTGGATAAAGTAAAAAAAATTCTAATTATATTTTGGAGATTTTTTATTTATCTCTATAGATATATTTCGGGTTACGAACCCTTCATCAGGAGGTTTAACAAGATTCCTCTTTTTGAAACACCATTATAACCCTTTAAAAACTCCTGTGTTTACTATGTTTTACTATAAACTAAGACCGCTTTCCCTAAATGATACAATATAAGTGGTTAGAATTAGTAGAGTGGCAAGTACGAGTGAATAGAAATGGTTTCTATTTACTAATGGCAAGTAGCTTCCACTACCGCATATATTGATAACTTGAATTGCCATCTTGCAGCTTTCACTATACACTATTTAGAGTGTTTAGAAGAGACGTGTGAACCACTACTAATCAGTTAGTCTGCTAAGTGCTTAGTAAATGGAATAGTACTTGCCATTAGTACTATTCCATTTACTAAGCAATTAGCAGACTAACTGGTTACTAGTGGTTCACATGTCTCTACTACTAACCAATGTAGTGAATTTTATTAAGGGGGAATGGTGAGGTTTCTTGGTGAACATGTTTTAAATAAAGTAAAGAAAATTTTTCAAAAATATTCTTTACTTTATTTAATTAGTGAATAGTAAATGTTGCAAGATAGCATTCGAGTTGTCAAATACCGCATTTTTAATCTTTATTTGAACATTATTTTAACATCGTCAATAGAAGAGCTTGAAGAGGAATTGAAAAATGAAAAACGCGTGTGGACAAGAAATTTTTATTGTTTTTTCTGCTTTCCACTTTTCTGCCATTTTAATAAATCTACAAACATTTATTTTGCATGAATTTATTACTCACTTGTCACAAATTTACAATTAATTTAGAATTAATTTTAAAAGATTTATTTCACAAATCTATAAGGCCCTCTTCACTAGTCAATTCTCTGGAGTTTCAACTGAAACTCCCCGAGTATCGTCAATTTGAATTGCCTGTGCGAAGTTCAAGTGAATAATTAATTTTAAATTATTATTAAATGTTTGATTAAATTTGAATCCCTTTACAAATAATAAAAAGAAAACCTAACTAAAAATTATCTAATTACATAATTATCAAATTCATTAAATATTTGAATTCCTAAATTGTATATTATTAAAATTGAAAAATAGTGAAAAATGTATAGGTAGGGGAGCTACTTGCCATTAGTAAATAGAAACCATTTCTATTCACTGCCGCACTTGCCACTCTACTAATCAACTAAGCACTTCTATTATGTGTTTACACGATACAGAATTAGTGCGAGTGGTTAGTACTAATGCTTAGTACTAAGTTCGTGTAAACTAGCCTTTATGTAATGATTGTAATATATGTATATGGTCGTTAAAAATTAAATTTTTTCCGACGCCCCTTAAAAAAGCTTCTTTTTTGAAGAAAAACGCGAGGCAATTTTTGACGTGACGACGTCTTATAATTCGATGGAGCCGGCTGGCTGCACGCACGAAAAAACATGACTCATGCGGCGTTACCTCGCTCTGAGGCGTTCCATTTAAGGCTTGAAGTGCAAGCGAGAGCGCGGAACGAGCGACAAAGATTGAGGCGGGCTTTTAAAAGCTACAGTTACAAAAATTTTAATGATGTTTCCAAATTTTAAATTTTAAATTTAAGATTTATGAACAATAATTTAATCACAGTTTATTCTTATAATAAATTATTCAAAATTATTACTTTTTTACAACAAATTACAATTAAATTTGCAAAAATAATTAAGTAACTAATTGAACAACAACTTTTATTCAGTTTACTTGCTGAAAGAAATAATGTCAATACAAAATTTATTATTATAAAATAATAAAATCAAAAATTAAATTTTAACAGTCGAGTAGAAATTTAAACAATAAATTTTATTCAAGTATTTTGTAAATTTAAAATGATTTTCTGAACGAAGAATTTTATGAAAAAAATCGGTTGTCTGTAAAGTCGGTTTACTGACGATAGTTGAACGTGACAACGTCATAAGAAAATACCATTCCATCAGTATTTTCTTATGATTTATTATAAGACAACACGTGCCGTAAGACGATCTAAGTTCATTTTCTGGTGCACAAATAAATATAATAAATGATTATTAACAGAACTTGAAAAAAATAAAGGATGGTAACAACACTTTATATAGTCAATAATTTCAGGACAACTAAGAGGAATTTCGCGACATATTTTTTATAGAAATTATAGACTTATGAAATGTAATTTAATAAATAAAGATAATGAGTGTACATTAACCTGCTAGCTAACATACCGATATGAAATTTACTTGGGAAATTAGTTCAAAATTGATGAAAATAATGATAATAATAATGTAACATTGTTAATAATATCCAATTATCCAAAAATTATTATTATTGCATATTTAATGAGAAATTTCCAAAAAATCATGATTTTTTTTTTTTTAATGATAATGATGAGAGAAGGAGTTACACCAAAAAGGTGCAACCCCTAAAGGCCTCGGTTGGCCCCTCCATCGTGAAAAGAAGAAGAAAGAATTTTATGGGTTGGGCGGAGGTCGAAGGTATCTGTGGATACGGGTCTTAAATAGCTTAAGGTTATAAGTCGCGGGAAAGATGGTGGCAGGGAGCGAGTTCCAGTCTCTGGAGGTCATAGGAATAAAAGAGTTGGCGAAAGCGCTTGTTCGACTTTTATCCAATTTGACAGCGAAGGGGTGCTGAGCGTTAGAAAAACCGCGTGTTTCTCGTAAAGAGGGCATTAGGGGGGATAAGAGATTTCAGTTCGACTGAACAGACACTAAAAAATGAATGTAGATCGTCTTGCGACACATGTTGTTATAAAAAAATTACCTCGCGTTTTTTCATCAAAAGGGCTCTTTTTAGGGGGCGTCAGAACAATTTAATTTTTAACGACCAGTCTAATATACATGTATATATTATTTATTTGTTTGAGAATATAGTTTTGAAGGTTTGACCTTCATCATCAGTTTTTTTAAATATAATTATTTATTTGAAACCTACCTAGTATTTTATATTTTAAATTTTAAAAAGTTTTTAAAAAATGTTCAAAAATTTTCTTTACTTTATTTAAAATGATTCACCAAGAACCTTCACCGTTCTTCCTTAACAAAATTTTCAAATAGAAATATTAGGTCTGTTATCTCTCATGGAATCAAATAACAGATTGGTTTTGGTTAAATTCGTTTTGTTGTATTAAGCAGGTAAATTATGTAATGGTTAGTAATAGTTATGTTCATCATCATCATCATTGAGTACACAGTCCTAAGACTGGTTTGACACAACCATCCGTCTCCACTCACCTCTATCTCATGCCAACTCTTTGACAACCCTAAATTTACATTTTTTTTATTTGAAAAAAAACTTTAGGGTTGTCTGGCTCAGGGTTACCCCCCTAAAAGTGTCTGGCTTAGTTAATTTTTAATTTAAAATCAACTTAACTCTCGAATAGTATTTGTTGGCTTTTGAATCAAACACTTTTTTTTGGCAAACATTTTTTTACAACTTTCTCCTATGCGCAGTAATAGCAGTACCCAGGTAGATCAGGAAACAGCCGATTCCCTACTCATCTATGCTATTAATACCTCTAGGTAAAATATCTACTTAAATCAAACACTTCGTGAAAAATGGGTCATGGGCTCTTGTAGTCCAAGAGCTGGTGGCACATTTTGACTACGGATTTGACCCAACTAGAAATAATGCGTAATAGTACCGTCTATGATCGTTGTATGGCCAGTCTGGCTGGCTGTAGCAGGTGGACCAGGTACTGTGCATGGTGTGAGTGCGGTAAAAATACGTATGTGTTAAAAAATATTTAGACCCACAATGAAATTATAAAAATTCTAATTTATAGTCAATTATAAACATAATATATTCACTCAAATGGTCTGGAGTGAATATATTATGTTTATAATTGACTATAAATTAGAATTTTTATAATTTCATTGTGGGTAAAAAATATTTTTTAACACATATGTGTTTTTTACCTCACTCACACATGAGCAGTACCTGGTCCACTCTGCTACATCCAGCCAGACTGGCCATTCCCTGTACAACTATCATAGACGGTACTATTACGCATTATTTCTAGTTGGGTCAAATCCGTAGTCAAAATGTGTCACCAGCTCTTGGACTATTGGACTATAAGGAATGTCTCAGTGTGTGCCAAGTGATCTGACCTCATCTCTTCCTCAAAGTTCTTATGTATTTGAAATAAGCGCAATTGGTGGCAGCTTGTGATTGGTTGGGCTTGGGTGCTTTTTAATGTCACTCAGCGTGTTGTGGATTGTCTATAGATCTGACGTTTGATTTAGTTATTATACCCGCCGCGAGAGCGCGCAAGCACTTTCTAGGGTGCGGGCGCGGCGGCAAAGTTAAAGTATCGGCTAGGGCGCAGTGCTTACTGCACTAGCGCGTTGGAGGGGGTCGGGGGTGGGCGGTTGGGTGCAGCGCATGCGCCCGCATCTGGTCCGGCATTGATCTGCAGATGGCGCGAGGGCCAGCCTAGCGGCACGGCAAGCAGCGAGCATCGCCGAGACACACGCCCGATGCCGCCGCTCTGATAGCCGGGCCTCCGCCCGTGGCTCCCACCCACCAACCTGCACGGGATGTCGTAATGGCAAGAGAGGTAGGCACCCTTCCGCGCGCGCGCTCAACTCGGCTACCTTCCGATCCCTGCGATCCCACGTCCTCGCAGCCTCCGGGCCTCCTGCACTTCCTCAGCACAGCAGCTAAGTAGGCCATGCCGGAGGCTTGACCCTCGCCTCCGCCCTTGTTTACTCCCTTGCGAGGCTCTTGGACCCACCCTGTGCCAGTGTAGTGACTCGAACAGAGAAAAGGATGCCCCGACATACCCAGTGAACATTTTAGCATCCCAATAGAGCTACCCAATCGACAATCTCGTAGGGATCTTGTTGTATTACATTTTAGCTTCGAAAGAAACTTAGCAATTTCAAAATATACTTCTAGAAATATTCAGAATAGAAAAATTACACCCAAATTAATCCAAGAATAGTGGATATGTTCCAAAAGTGAATTATAACCAATAGCCGATTCTCTTGATAATTAGATTATTGTGCCGTCTAAACGGTGAAGTCTGTGATCCACCCGAAAGAAGCATGTTTTAAAATATTAAGACGATTGTGATGAAATGCTCAGGGTGAGTTTTATTAACTATCTTCTACAGTATTTATAATGATAAACAGAATGGTGGTGGCGGGGAAGTGCTTTAAGGGCGGTTACAATCACCCCCTCCTAGTGCATTCTTCTTACGTGTGTTAGCTAATTATAATTGTTTTTTTTTAAGTAATCTTTTTTTTAATTCGAAGATTTTTGTTGAATTAAAAAAAAATTCATTAGTTTTATTTTATTGAAATATACATCTCGAGTTCATAGTATATCACTCTGCAAAAGTTTCCGCACACTCTGATAAATCCCTTTGAGATAGATAACCAAATATACGCCAGGAATGTTTAGTTGCCTATCTTTAAGGGCCTTATATACATTATCCACATTAATTCGACAGTAGGTATACTTTATACCCAGTGAAAATTTAGCATCCCAATAGCTACCCAATCGTAGGGATCTTGTATTACATTTTAGCTTCGAAATATACTTAGCAATTTCAAAATAGAAAAATTACACCCAAATTAATCTTTCTACACCCAAAACCTGATTTGAATAGTGAATATGTTCCAAAAGTGAATTATAACCAATAGCCGATTCTCTTGATAATTAGATTATTGTGCCGACTAAACGCTGAAGTCTGTGATCTACCCGAAAGAAGCATGTTTTAAAATATGTGATGAAATGATCAGGGTGAGTTTTATTAACTATTTTCTTCAGTATTTATAATGATAAACAGAATAGAGGATGTATGATGGGGGTGGCGGGGAAGTGCTTTAAGGGCGGTTACAATCATCCCCTCCTAGTGCATTCTTCTTACGTGTGTTAGCTAATTATATTTATTTTTATTAAGTAATCTTTTTTTAATTCGAAGATTTTTGTTGAATTAAAAAAAAAATTGTTAATGAAATATACATTCCGAGTTTATATATATCACTCTGCAAAAGTTTCCGATACACTCTGATAAATCCCTTTGAGATAGATAACCAAGTATACGCCGGGAATGTTCAGTTGCCTATCTTTAAGGGGCTTATATACACTAGCCCCATTAATTCGACAGTAGGTATACTTTTAGGTTAAAAATGATTGAATATCGTCTAATAAAATATCAAACGTTTGGGAGAAGTTCTCTTTATCAATGAAAAATAGTTTTCCAGAAATAAATATAAAATTCATATTTATATTAATTAAATCACGTATCAAACCATTCGGGGAAAAGATTCTCTTTGTCAATGAAAAAACTTGAGGTAAAAATAAGTTTACATTAATTTAAATAAATATTATATATTTACTATTTCTAAAGTAGTTTCTATTAGGAAAGGGGACAATTTTTCAATATTTATTATTTATAAAGAATGATTATTAAGTTTGAAATTTGATTAAATGTTTTTTCTGATTGTTTTTATAAAATTAATGTATTTAAATTAATATAATTATATTACAATAATTATGTGTAAATACGATTTATAATACAATCTTAATATAACATAAGAATAGAATGAATCACTCCCTTTAGTCAATATATTTATAATAATCTCCTTGCATTATTAGAAAATACTTTATTTTTTACATTTTTATTGGACTAAACTAAATTATATTATAAATTTTAAATTGAAAGGTGTAGCTGAAGATGTGAAAAATAGTTTACGAAAAGTGATATATATATATTCATACCCCTATTAAAAAAATTGATTTTTCTAGGATAACCAACTACATATATTTTTTATTTTATAATTAAAAAATACATTAAAAAATAAAAATTGAAATTATGTATTTGATTTATAAAAATTTCGTTCTTCAAAAATATTAAAAACTTTTAGTTTTGACTCTTTTATAAATTTATAGAGATTGTGGTGTTGGTGCAAGGTGAAATATCTTTAATAAAGATAAAGTAAATAAATAAATATTATATGAAATATTCATTTAATATGAGCTAAGATTTCTAGGTCATTTTGTTCACATTAAAAATTAAAAAAATAAAGAGGTAAATTTTTTCAATATATATATTCGGGCTGTAAACCCATCTTCAGGAAAATTTAGAAGTTTACAGCCCGAAATAAATATATATTGAAAAAATTTACCTGTTTAATTTTTTTAATTTTTAATGTGAAACAAGTGTCCTAGAAATCTTAACTCATAGTAAATGAATATTTCATATAATATTTATTTACTTTTATCTTCATCTTTTAGTGAATATTTACTGTTATATCTATATTTAAAATTTCAAGTTTTTTTCCCATAACTAACTTCATAACCATAATTCTTATTTTTTATAATCAAAACACTATTATGTGGCTTGTTATTTTACGGACATTCTATTTTTCATCATCATAAAGTATACAATCCTAAGACTGGTTTGACACAACCACCCGCCTCCACTAGAATCTATCCAATGCCAACTTTTTCACTTTTCTAAAAGTCTCATATCTTTCATTATCTGAGAATAATACTCCAACCTAGGTCTTCCCCGAGGGGTGAACCGGGATTGGAATTTGGTCTACACCGTCTTTGAAATTATTTGGAATTACTTTGGAATTCATTAAATAATCTATTGTCTTCTACTTGGAAATGAAAGTGGAAGTAGGTGTACACGATTTTAGATCGCGGTTCACCCCTCGGTCTTCCCCTTTCCATTTTCTTGCCCATCTCACCCACTGAAATATCCATTAGAAATCTCCCCTCTCTTAAATTCCTACCCAGTTTTCATTATTTTATTACATAAAAAAAAAATAAAATCTCAAAAATATTTCCAAAATATGATATATATTTAAGAAATTAAGTTTTTCTAAGATACTAATTTCATTATTGTGATTTTTATAATAAAACATAAAAATTACACTTCCATAGGTAATAGTTATCTTAGAAAAATTCCATTCTCCCAAAATTACCAATTTTGATTTTTTTGTAAAAAAAAATCTATACCTACTTATTATAATCGGCTTGCGCGACGACGCCGACGTAATTTTTTTAATTTTAATGACAAATAAAATTTATTAAAATTAGAAAATTTAAATTAATACGTATTTTAAAACCCACTAATACATAGTTCATGACAAATAAAATTTATTAAAATTAAGGAATTTAATTGAAAAGTTTTTATTTTCCTAAGAGTGAATCATAAAGAGAAACAAAGAGGTTGTCCTCTGCTTGATGCAAATAACATACACACCTATATATCGAATATATATGTATTAGAGTGGTCCTTATTTTGGGTATTTTCGAATTTTTATGCTCCCAGAGTCTCATATTGTTCGAAATAAATAAGAAAAAAATATCCCCCAAGTTTCAAGTCCCTATCTCAATTTTAGCCCGTGCCCCGCATCTAAATAACACGGGGCTATTGGCATTGAACAATCAATTTTTTATTCCAGCTAAAGTAATGGTTTAAAATTGAAACCCTTTAAGACTTTATCCTTATAATAGTAGCTATCCTTCACAATTTTTCCAGATTTTTAGCTATTATAATTTTGGAGTTACAGCTAGATAAAATACTGCTATATCTTAGAGTTATTATAAGGATAAAGTTTACAGAGTTTCAAATTTTTTGAACCATTATTTTGGCCGGGATAAAAAATTGATCTTTCAATGCCAAAAAACCCCATGTTATTTGGATGGGGAACTTACATCGCTGTGGGGCAAGGGCTAAAATTGAGATGGAGACTTGAAACTTATGGGATATTTTTTTAAATTTATTTCGAACCATATGAGCTTTGGGCAGCCTAAAGATTGGAAAATCCCCCAAATAAGGACCACCCTAATATGTATATAAATTATTTATTTGTTTGAGACTATAGTTTCTAAGGCTTGACTTTCATCATCAGTCTTTTTTTAATTATAAATATTGTTTTTCATAGGGTCAGTATCTCGTGGATATTAAAATTTTTCTTCCTACTTAACCGACAAACCAGTTAAACAAAATGTTGTCTACTATAAGTAGGGAACAAAAATTTTCAATGTCCACACGATACTGACCCCATGAAAAATAATATTTATAATTAAAAAACTAAGAGGCGACTGTGGGTCAGTGGCTAGATTGTCGGGTAGCTGACTCGAAGTAAGCTGGTTCAAGACTGAGTCTCGACAGATCAGATATTTGCAGCCGCCTCCTCTTGGAAAGCAATGGCAACCTACCAAGAGTATAATTGCCTAGTAACCTCTCCAAACTAGCAGTTCGGAACCGGCGTTAAAAAGTAGGTCCCATATATCTGTGTAAAACAACTAAACACACTCAGCACAGGTATATGTGGAGAGGAGCCCAAACGTCAGGGAGTCCTGATATGCCACTTAAAAGAAGAAGAATTAAAAAACTGATGATTAAGCCCAAGCCTTCAAAACTATAGTCTCAAACAAATAAATAATATATATACATATATATAAGTATATATATTTGATTTATATGTGTGTATGTTTATTTTCATCGAGCAGAGGACAACCTCTTTGTTTCTCTTTATAAGAAATTTAAATTATTATTTTAAAACCCACTACGGAGCATAGGGGACTCAGCCCCCTGGGCAATAAGATACTCGCTGAAGGCGGGCTTCCCAGCTGGTATATTTATAATTTATTTCTAAAACAGGTATTTTTTCTTTATTTGATTACTTAAAGGGTGGACGAATGATAAGACAACAGGGGGTTTGAGGTACGCGCGTGTCCCGATTCGGAATGTCTATACATTAAGTGAAAAATCCCCTTTTTTTTCTTTGCTATTTCCCTTGAGGTTTTTTCAACACTCATCCACCTAAGTTCCATCTCAGAAATCGGGTCATGGCTTTTCATCTTACTACTGTGATAAATCTTAATGTATTTTATCCCTAAATCTTTAAGATAAATTTTTTGACATCTAAAGGCAAATAGATTTTTTATTATTATTTAAAATGTGGTTTTCTAAATAATATATAATATAATATAATATTAAATATAATTATTTTCTTAAAATAATCAGATTAATTTAATTCCAATCTTTCGGAAACAATGTTTCCCGTTTTTTTAGAATTTCATCGAATACGGCATCATTTTCGTTATTTTTCAAATTTAACATTAGATTTTTAAAAAATATATTTTGGAACTTTCGCCCCAAACGGATGCTGCTTTGTGTGAATGAGAATAGGATTCAAAAATTATATCTTGTGACTTAAACTCAACAGTCCTTGAGGTAGAAATCGACCATCTTCCACAATGAATCAGACTGTCCTATAAGAAAATCTTAAATTTCTCCTAATTCTATTACTATAAGCAAGCTATAGTACTTTTAGTTATTTCTGATCTTATATATTGAGAGTTGTTAGAAATGGATTAGTCCAAAGATTCTCGAATTATCTTTATTTATTCCTTCATTTGTAGATTTCTATTTTAATAGTTGCTCAGCGAGAACAATTTTTATTCGACTTAAACTCGCCTGGACTTGTTTTTGACATGCTTGAACTGGAAGATATAAATCTTCTATCCTCGCCTTTTTCGGAAAAAATCCTTCATTTCAAATAGCCCCTTGAAACTATGCAACAATTTTATTTCATTTCAAGAACCAATATACTTTTCAAAACAAATTTTTTATAGAAATATATTTGAAATAACAGATAATAATTTGAAAAATTAAAGATCTTCCTGAAATTTTGAAGTCGATATTTATAAAAATACTCTAAATGTTTGAAGTTTTAGGGATGCGAATATATGTATATAGAAAAGAAAAAAAATATCGATTGTTTATTAATTAAAATAAATACAAATCTTTTAAAAAAAATATTCAAAACGTTTAAGAATTTCTCCCTTTATAAATGGAAATTTCAAATTAAAGCAACTTTTTTTCTTAGACATGAGATTACCTTAAAAAATATAAATATTTACGAAAAATAATTTTTTTTCTCTAAAAAACTAAAGAGATTGTGGTAGGCATACCCCAACACCATAAAAAACTTTTTTTTAATTTTTTTATTGATCTAACAAAATCCTCCTTAAAATAATAATTCTAAATCGAAAGTTTTTGTGCCGAGGGTAGCAAAATTTTTATATATTGAAGGAGATAATAATTCTATTAAAATTTTTGTACTATTTTTGATTTTGGGGAAAATTAAAACATATTAATTTTAAATTTCGTTTTTTTTTTTGTTTTTTTTTGATTTTAATTAGATTCCTCCATGTCTTCAGCAATAATAACCGAAACGTCAAAAATCCAATGTAGAATGATTATTCCTAGAGTATTAAATGAGAATGGATCATTATTTAGCAACGCATCGTATCTAAACTTTATCCAAATTCATTTGAAATATTAATATGTTTATTCCTTTATTATTAATCAGATATCACTTGCAATTTTCAGTTCATTTTTTTTACTTTATCCAATGCGAAGCATGGGGGAAAGTATTTTAATCGGTATCGCGGCAAGCGCGACTTCAAAGGGTCCTCAGGTAAAGACTACGGAACCCATGGACTCAATGAAGGTCACAAATTGAAGTATTCAATGAAATTGAATTTTAACACGTGACGGTTTTGCCAAAAATTACCTGGGATCTCGTCGAGAGGCCAAAAAGTGCCATTTTTTTTTGGAAGTGCGTGGGGATGGATGGATGGATGTTATCGTTTTTTTGGCACACGATTTTTTCCACACCGTTGCACTGAATGAATTGAAATTGAAAATCTACTATTATTTTACCAAAATGAAGCGGTGATTAGTTTTTGGCACATATCGGTCAAGAAACATTAGTACTTTATTTCAGTAATTTTTTAGTTTTTTTCTAAATATCTTGAAAATGACTTAACCAATTTTGGATGAAATTTATTATCCTAATTAAGTACCTTGGGGACCACAAATAAGGTTAAATAAAGTTTTTAGTAAAATCATATTTTACTCTAGAGTGAGATAGTACTTTTTTAATTTTTTATTTTAAATTCTTTAAAATTTATTCATTTTATTTTAAGATAGCTCATTTAACCTAACTTAAGTAAGAATGGATAGGCTTCACGCTGTGAAATGCTAAAAATTTGGGAGGAAACTTTATAAGTAACCATAGAAACCACGTTGTTTTCTTATCCGTTACCATTGCTGAAGACATGGAGGAATCGATTTAAAATCAAAAATAGCGATTGATTCTCATCTAGTTCGTAAGGAATAACCATTCTATATTGGATTTTTGACGTTTCGGTTTTTTTTGTAACCATTGCAGAAGACATGCTATTGATTCTCATCTATTACTTAAGGAATAACAATTCCACATTAGATTTTTGACACTTCGATTATTATTGGTAACCATTGCTAATGTAGATGCTAATGTAAATCTAATGTAGAATGGTCATTCCTCGACTGTTAAATGAGAATAGATAATTATTTTTGAATTAAAGTTAACATGAACTGCAAATAGCAAGTGATATCTGATTAATAATAAAGGAATAAACATATTAATATTTCAAATGAATTTGGATAAAGTTTAGCAACGATCCGTTGCAGTTTATTTATAATGGTATTGATACAAGAAGAAGTTGCACCAAAAAGGTGCAACCTCTGTACTCCGCGATGGACCCTTGTATCGTGAAAATAAGAAGAAATTTAGGGATTGGTTAGGAGTCGAAGATATCTGTAGAATTAAATGCTCAGACAGATAGACATACTGACATACATATTTCATCGATACACGTTTTACATTGAATTGTTGATATTTGGTACGCAAGTTTGGATTAATAAACTTTCTAGATCATACCATTCGCTAACAAAAAAGTGTCGAATCATAAAGCGTAGTGTCTTGAAAAAATTCTCACTTTTTTCAATTTTCATATAAAATTTATTAAATTATTTTTCTTCTTTCTCGCTTTGAATGATTTTCATTTTAGCGAGTCTACTATGAATCTAATAAATAGTTAATGAGACTAATAAATAATAATATATCACAGAGTAAACTAATCCTAATATGTCACAAATTTCTAACTATCCCAGAGACTAAACTAATATATAATTTTAAATAAAATTCTTCATTCACCATTTACTAAAACTATTATTAAAAAAAACTTTGTAATTATTTAAAATTCTCCAGGTTCTTGATAGTGATAAACCAGGGGTGCCCCTAGCTTCATGACCCTCCCCCAAGTTTTAACAAAATTACCCCACATTTTATTCACTTCCAAAGAATTAGAAGAGCTGTTATAAGACTTAACCGTTTTTACCGTATATAATGCTAAAATGCAACAATTTTGAACCCCCCCCCCTCCCCCCGACCCCAGAAATTTCAACACCTCTTAACTCTCCCACCCCCTGGGGCACCCCTGGATAAACGATTATAAAAAGCAAACTTTTTCACCTAATTAACCAAACAATTTTCTTCGAATATTCAAAAACTCTCCAGGATTCAATACCAGATAAACTTGGAACATGTATAATGAAACAGAAATATTATTTTAGTAATTTATTATAATTAATTGTATTTTGTTAATTGCAATAAATTATTTTTGTTGACCTGATTTTGAAAGCTTGCTTAAACAACTCATATTAGGGGCCGTCCATAAAATACCTCACAAGTAAGAGGAGAGGGGCATCTCAGATTTGTGACAAAATGTGACAGGGAGGCCCGGGGATCTTAAAAATTTTGATGTCATAAAATTAAAATTAAATTTTTTTTAAAATTTTCAAAAATATTTTTTAGATTTCAGGTTATTATTATTATTCCAACCAGAAAATGCTGGTAAAATAAATCTTCAATTATTAAATTATAATGGGGGAGTCGGGTTGACCGAGCTGGCTCAGTTTCAGCATCGTTGATGACGATGTTCAAGCGGGAGGCCTGGGTTCGAGCCTGGCTAGCATATAAAATGTCTACTGGCTAAACCCGGCTCTCTCACTAACCCTACAAACACTTTACTGATGTGCTGTCTAAATGGACTATTCCCGATGACAATAAAAAAAAAATTATAGTGTATAAAAGCGATAGTGTGACGTCACAATACAGGGGGGGGCTCAATGAAAATGTGACAGAATGTGACACAGGGGAAGGGGGGTCTAAAAATTTTGAAATTCCTGTGACGTAATTTATGTACGGTCCCTTATGAATTGAAATTTTTCTCTTTAGACCAGAAGATGTTTCGGCCCCAGGGGTGGCAACAGCTGCCTACTCATGGTGTCCCCTGTTTTCGCTAAACAGCTGTCCTCATCGCCCAGAGAACACAAGATAGATAGATGGTAGGATGGCTAAACTGCCGTGACTATTCAGGCATATTAAAAAAAACAAAAACTTTTTGACTCTATTTGTAAAGTCGTTATCTTGTATTAATAGATATAGAGAGAATCAATCAAGCCGGAAATTTTACATTCCGTATTGTTTAAAATGAGAGTTAGTTGGTGTTAAAATGCAAATATTCTAGCTTTATTGATTCCCTCAATGTATATCAACACTTGAAAACGACTTTAGAAACAGCGTTCAAAAAGTCATCTATTAAAAGAAAATTGTAATTAATTTTACAGTTAATATACCCGAGAGATATTCTCCAAAAACAACTTTCAAATCACAACCGTTCTTATTTATTACCAGAGTTTTTCTAATTCTAAAAAAAAATTGAAAATTAAACGTAAAATAATTTTAAAATTTTGTTATATTTATACAATATATTTTTTGAGTTGTAGAAAGGACGTTATATAGAATTGGGTAACTGTATTTTTACTTTACCATACAGGGTATGGTCAAGTATTGTAATCGTGCATGAAAAAAGTGTTTTTTTTTTGCTTCTTTTTTTCAAAATATCTCAAAAACGGCTTAAAATATTTTGATTAAAAAAATTGAGTGAAACCATCGCATTTCGCTCTACAAAATAGCCCTAATAAGTGAACATCGAAAAAATTATATTTTTCGAGATAATAATTGTTTTGTCAAAATGTCTGTTAGTTAGTCTGTGCGTTACCAAATTTTTGTGGATGAACTAGCTCAAAAACTAGTCTGAATATCAAAAACAAATTTCACACGTAGCTTTGGTGCATGTGATGAGATTAAGAGCTGATTAGATTTTGGTGCATATTGACCCAAAACTAAGGGGGTGAAGGGGGGGGGTAAAATATTAAAAATCTAGACCATGCAAACTCAATCAAATTTTGTATATGCAATCAGTGGACCCCAGAAGTCAAAAATGCAAAAACTAAACTCCCAGGGAGGTAGGGTCAAAAAATTAAAATATAGGCCCTTGTACCAAACTCAACCAAATTTTGTATACATAATCCGTAGACCCCCAGAAGACTAAAAATGCAAAAACTAACCCCCCCCCTACATGATTATAAATAATTTTATTAAATATTAACATAAGTGAGGGGCCAGGTTGTATGGTAAAGTCAAGTGGATGGCCACATGAACGTGTCAGTTTATTTTTTAACAAAAGTAATAAACTGATATGGCCATCCACATGACTTTACCATACACCTGGCTACTCTCTTATATTTAATATTGAATTAAAATAATATATAATTATTTACGAAAGGACCCTTCACCCTTTAATTTTGGGCCCATTAGCAATTAACAATATCTTCTTTTAATTATGAGACAATTTTATTAGAAATATCAGCTTTCTTCCATTTTTGTCCATTAAAGGCTTTAAGATTTATATTGATAGTTCTATTTTTTTGAATCGCCTACAATTTTGGCCCTTTGAAAAAATAATAACTCACTTTTTTATTATGGGTTCCTTTTATCGTATATTTCTTTTTTCTTGGTTTTTTTTAGATTGAAAAAAATTTGTTAACCTACTACATACTAACAGACATTTTGACAAAACAGTTATTATCTCAAAAAATATAATTTTTTCGATGTTCATTCATTAAAGCTTTTTATAGAGCGACCATCGCTTTGCCCAATTTTTTTTAATGCTATGTCTGTATGTCCGTCCTCCCAGAAATAATCAATCAAATAACTCCTATAATGTTAACTCTACGATAAATTCCATTAGAAGTAAAGTTGGTAAAGAGGATGTAAATTTTACATTTTTGCTTAAAGAAATTTTAGCAATAACCACCCGAAATTGGGGAGGGGAGGGGAGGGCAAAAAAATGAAAATTCTAGCTATTTGGACCAAACTCAACCAAATTTTATATACACCACAGATACTTTCGACCCCTGTCCAACCCATAAAATTCTTTCTACTTCTTCTTTTCACGATGGATGGGCCAACCCATGGGTTGCACCTTTTTGGGGTAACTCCTTCTCCCATCATTTTCATTAAAAACAAAAAACATAATCGGTGTTCCCCCAGAAGGCCATATCACCTTTTTTCAGATTTGATGCTTTGGTTGCTTATAGAAGGAGAACTTTAGGTTCAAAACTTTTAGATTGCATATTTTTAAAGAGAAAATCTCATCAGAATGCATATTTTTCTATTAAAAAATGTGCAATATAGGTGGTTTCACCTGAAACTTCTATTTTGATAATGACTATTTATTTAAAAAATGTTATCTACAAGGTTTTCAAACTATAGTAAAACCTAGTTAATCCGCGCCTCATTTATCCGGACCTCCGGATTATCCGGATCGGATTTGTAGACATTTTTATTTTAATAAACATTCATATAGATAATAATTTTTTAATAATGTTTAACTCTGATAACATGAATGTACCATAATTATAATTTCACCAAAAATTCGCTTTAATTTTGATATTTTTATATTGACGTGAAAATTATTTTATTTTTTTAAATAATTCTATGTAATTTTGATATAAACATGTTTTAGATCTGTTTAGTAGGTCTTAACGCCGTTAGTTTTTTTTTTTTTTTTTTATCAAAATAGTTTTTGCCTTTTTTAAGATAATGCGAAAAGATAATAATTTCTTCCTCACGATTACAATTCTTCGTCATTTAACTTATGGCAAAGTTGAAAAATACTTACTTTTTGAAACTTTTAGTTAATTGAAAAGATTTTGTTTAGCCAAGAGTAGCAGAGTTGTTGAATCATAAAGAGGAACAAAGAGGTTGTCCTCTGCTTGCTAAATATAATATCTATATACCTATATAATTTATTTGTTTGAGACTTATATAGTTTCGATGGCTTAGGCTTTATCATCAGTCTTTTTAATTACAAATATTTTATCTACTATTATTTCTCATGGGACCAATCACCAATTGAATATTGAAGTATGTTTGAGAAGCTACGTAGAAAAATAAATATTTGCTCATTAGCCCAGTCAAATTGTGCTCGAATGGGCCCCTATGGGGAAAGTTTTGGGGTAGTTCTGATTTTTTGCATATATATGTTTTTTGGGGCGCTGAATCCAAATCTGAGGTCTCCCACCAAAATTTCGTGAGGCAACATTGTAGAAAAAACAAAAATAAAAGATGAAAATTGCCATTTTTTGGCGGTTTTTCTCTTATTACTCGAAAACTATCAATTTTTCCTAACGACCTTTTTCCTTCGACCACGGCAGCCCCCTCCCCCCCGCCCCTCCGGATCACCCCAAAACTCGCACTTTTTTCGATATTTTTTCCATTTTGAGCATGAAGGAGCACGTTTTCGACAAAGACTACTCTATACATTTTTAAACTAAATTAAATTTGCTACAATTTAAACAAAGTTTCATCTTAATTGGATAAATGGTAATCCGTGCCGCAACGAGGTTGAGGTTTTTTGCAAAAAATCGTAATTTTTCCTTCATAAAATGAAAACTACTCATCGTAGAAATTTGATTCCTATCTCATTCTATAGGAAATTTTGTTGACTTGAACGTTTACTTGTACCACTTTTTTGTTAAAACTCTTAGATTTATAGATATCTAGCATTTTCCATGACAGGATATGATACGAATCCTCAGTAGTGTCATGGAAAATGCTAGATATCTATAAATCTATTACCGAGTGGTGAACCGCGATTGGAATTAGATGTGCACCGTCTTTGGAATTATTTGGAATTACTATGGAATTCATTAAATAATCTATTGTCATCTATTGTCTTCTACTTGGAAATGAAAGTGGAAGTGGAAGTGTACACGATTTTAGGTCGTGGTTCACCTCTCGTCTAATACTTTTGTCAAAAAAGTAGTCCAAGTAAACGTTCAAGTAAATAAAATTCTCTAGAGAATGAGATAGGAATCAAGTTTCTAGGATGGATGGTTTTCATTTTATGAAGGAAAAACTGCGATTTTTTATAAAAATATATATTTTCTTTCATGGAAAATGCTAGATATCTATAAATCTAAGAGTTTTACAAAAAAGTGGTACAAGTAGATGTTCAAGTCAACAAAGTTTCCTAGAGAATAAGATAGGAATCAAGTTTCTAGGATGAGTGGTTTTTATTTTAAGAAGGAAAAATTGCCATTTTTTGCAAAAATAACTTGCAATACATTTGCGTACAATGAAACAGCGTTTACTACAACTTAACTTGTTCCTATCTGAGTGATTTTGTTGAGGATAGGGCGATGATAGGAGAAATATGAAATGAAAGGAAGTGTTTCTGCTGTAATGTGCCTAGAAAATGTCAAGTCAATGGTTGTTCCTTTTAACGTAGTAGACTTAGACATATCTGATACGCAATCAAGATTAAACGTATCTTTAATGAATTTGAGAAACTTGTCATCAGACTTCACGTTTTGGTTGAAGTCACCGCATAGAAGAATCGGCATATTAGGATCAACTTGCAGGAACGGTGGCACGTACTGGCTGTTATGCACGTATGGAAGAAGTGCCTGGTGTAGCAACATTCCGATGTCTTGTACACTTGATCCTGGATGAATATAAACAGCACCGAGCACAAATTTGAAGGTAGTATCAGCGGTAAAGCAAGTAACTTCAGCCAAGCACAAGTCACCGCAGGTTTTGATAACTCGAGCAGTGTCTGTGACCGCACTGTGCCTTTCACTTTTTATGTCTGTCTCTCTCGCTCTTAGGCGGGCTAACCATGCCCGAGTGGAAGGGACGCGTGCCTCTCACTCGCTCTCATTGTGAGCGCATAACGTGAGCGGAGTGTAACGCAGTTTCTTGAAGTGTCACCCGGCAAACCAATTTATAAGACGTTGTCACGTCAAAAATTTGAGTTTTTCAAAACGTCAACCTCGTTGCGGCACGGATTACCATCTATCCAATTAAGATGAAACTTTATTTTCCTTGTAAAAAATTTAATCTAGTTTAAAAATGTATAGAGTGGTCGTTGTCGAAAACGTGCTTCTTCATGGTCAAAATGGGAAAATATCGAAAAAGTGCGAGTATTTGGGTTATTCGGGGAGGCTGCCGAGGTCGAAAATTTGGATTTTGCGCTTGATCCCTAACGGTTGGTCGGAGAAAATAACATAAAGAATGAAATTTGTAGGAAATTTTATGAACTTTCATTTTGAATAGGAAGGATATTTAGGAAAAGTTGATAGTTTTCGAGTTCGCAAGAGTTATGAGCAAATATTAGGATCCATGGGTCGGTTGTCCAGGTCTACAAACTATGTAGTTGACAATATGGCTTGTCTGAATTCTTGTTTAATCGTCGTATTTATGTATGTGTGTGTGTTCCTAGTGCATACATACAGTCTTTTAGGAATCACCCCAAAAGAGAAATTGTTTCTGGGAATTCAGTTCGTTATGTCATCATGTCATCTTTTACCTAATGTGTATCCAGAGTATATATACTTACTATACAGTATACAAAAGCACAGACTAGCCATTGTTGAGCCATTGAAGTGTTTCTAGAAATCCGAACAGGCATTGATCAGTTCCAAATATAATTGAAATACAAGATAATAATTATAATTGAGATTGTTAATTTGTTACTTATTACAGCACTTAGAAAGAATTGATATCTTTTATTTCTTTATTATTTGGTAATTGTTATTTTAAGTGGAAAATATCTATTTAAATATCTAGGAAGAAAAAGTTTTTAAGAATCAGTACTCTCTCTACGAATTTTATAATTTGGCTATTTTTTGTCAGAGAACGGTTTAAGCTAGAAAGCGGAAAGACGCAGTTAATTAATAAAAACTGGTCTATTATAAAGAGAAACAAAGAGGTTGTCCTCTGCTTGATGCAAATAAACATATATATGTATATATATATGTATATATATATATATACATATATATATCAAATATTTTTTTAATTATAAATATTATTCATAGGTCAGTTTTGCGTGGATATTCAAAATTTTTGTTCTTACTTAGCGGAGAAACCTAGACGTTAAATTTAATTTAATGTCTAACTGGCTTCTCAGCTAAGTAAGAACAAAAGTTTTCAACATCCACGCTATACTGATCAGTGATCACATAAAAAATAATATTTATAATTAAAAAAAGACCGATTATGAAGGCCAAGCCTTCGAAACTATAGTCACAAACAAATAAATAATATATATACATATCGTCGGCTTAGAGTGCAAACCTGCTAAATCCATTTTTTATCATATATGACATATTAATACCGTTCGAAAGAAAAAGAGGTGCAGCATCGTTCAAGTAAAACTGCTACTTAAAATTACAATCGTAAGTTGTAGAAAAAAAATGTGAAAAATAGTTTCTTTCCATAACAACAATATTAAATTTTGTTTGCTTTTTCTCTGCCCTGTAAAATTTCCATGTTGTGAGTTAGCAGGTTTACACTCTAAGGCGACGATATATATATATTTGATGTGTATGTTTATTTGCATCAAGCAGAGGACAACCTCTTTGTTTCTACTCTCGGCAAAATAAAAACTTTTCAATTCAAAACTGGTGTACCGAATTTTAACTATAGTTATTCAACTGTTCTTCATAATAATATGATTTTTTCTGATTTTCTGTAATTTTCAATCTGCAATTTTAATCATTTTTAGATGTCGGTTATAGGTGAAACATTTTAAAAAAGAGTGAATTAAATTAAAATAAAAGGTAGGCTTCACTTTTTTCTAGGACCTCCTGTAGATGGGTCAATACCCCGAAATATTTATCGCGATAAAACTCATATAATATATTTGTTTTATTTATGAGAAATCTACCTTGTATTTTAATTTAATTCACTCTACATTTTGAAGATTGAAATCCCACAATCTAATAAGTTCTGCATTTTGAAAATATAACTATTTTGGCACCAGAACGAACTCGCTACGATCTTCTGTCTTTGAGTTTTTGTAGATATTAGAATCCAAACACATACAAAAACAGACAGGCGGAAAACCCTTGTTCATGTATAGATAGATGGATTGGGTTTAAGGGTGAATAATGTACTACGACCTAGTTCTCACATACATAACACGAATAAGCAATTCTTATTTTCAATATTTAAGTGAATCAAAGCGCACAGAGTGCGCAGGCCAAGTTCGAGCATTAGCTTGGCCGTACACGCTGTACACATTTACACAAACCATTTCGAGCCAATTTCGACCCCCCTGCAGCTCGGAATCCATTTGAGATACAGAGCTGAAATTATACACATATAATTATGTAATCCATTTTGAGGAGAGTACCAAATTTCAATAATATAGATTAAATAGATTTTGAGATATGGACCTGAGAAAATAGCTAATTTTGGCACTCACTCACTCACTGACAGGTCATCAAAACCTATAGCGTACGTCCAATCATTCCAGTATCATGAAATTTCTCCTGCATGTAGAATTTGGGACACAAACAAACGAAAAATTCCAAAAATCCAAACTTTCTATCTTTCAACCCCTTCAAAATGGGGGAAGGGTCAAAAATGAAAATTCTAGTCCGTTGGACCAAACTCAACCAAATTTTGTATACATATTCTGTGGGTCCTCTGAAGGCTAGAAATGCAAAAATTAACTCCCAAAGGGGGGGGGGTCATAGCTTACAAAAAGAAGAGAAATCTCAACCAAAACATTCTATGAAAAAACAGGCCAGTTCGAAAAAGTAGTGAAATCTGGTGTGTAGCCAAGTTATATTCACCAAGAATAATTAAGTTGAGAAAATTGTAGATCTCTCAGTTTAATTATTCTTGGCGAAATTAACTTGCCTACACACTAGATTTCACTACTTTTTCGAACTTGGCCTGTTTCTTCACGTAATGTTTTGGTTGAGATTCACTATTCTGGACACCCGAAGACTTTCTCTCTTAATAAGAAATTTTCGAAAAAGTCAAATTACCATTTACTGTAAAAAAAGTATTGCACATTGAGACCCCTATGGACCGGGGATAGAATAGGTCCATAGTATCCTCTGCTTGTCGTAAAAGGCTACTAAAAGTGGTTGGACGTAAGGGTAACAAACTCACTCCGTAAAAAAACCTCCCAGTCATGGAAGCAAGTATTTGCTTAAGATTCTAAAGAAAAAAAAAGCTGACGTGTTCTGATGTGGCCATCCACTTGACTTTACCATGCAACCTGGCTCCTCACTTATATTTAATATTTAATAAAATTATTTATAATCATGTAAGGGAGGGAGGTTAGTTTTTGCATTTTTAGACTCCTGGGGGCATACTGATTATGTATACAAAATTTGGTTGAGTTTGGTACAAGAGCCTATATTTTCATTTTTTGACCCCCCCCTCCTACCCATTTTGGGCAGTTAGTTTTTGCATTTTTAGACTTTTGGGGTCCCACTGATTATGTATAAAAAATTTGGTTGAGTTTGCTCAAATGGCCTAGATTTTTAATTTTTAACCCCCCTCCAGCCCCCTTAATTTTGGGTCGATATGTACCAAAATTTAATCAGCTCTTAATCTCAATGGACCAAAACTACGTGTGAAATTTGGTTTCGATATTCAAACTAGTTTTTGAGCTAGCTCGTCCACAAAAAATTTGGTAACGCACAGACTAACAGACAGACAACCAGACAACCAGACTAACTAACTGACATTTTGACAAAACAATTATTATCTCGAAAAATATAATTTTTTCGATGTTCACTTATTAGAGCTTTTTTGTAGAGCGAAATGCCAAGGTTTCGCTCAATTTTTTTAATCGAAATATTTTCAGCCGTTTTTTGAGATATGTCGAAAAAAACCACTTTTTTCATGCACGATTACAATACTTGACCATACCCTGTATGGTAAGTAAAGTAAAAAGAAGCACATTTCTTTCTTTGAGAAGCTTCTTGTATAAGAAACTTGGATTATATGTTTACTTGGCTGCAAAGCCATATTATTATATTACTATATATTCTCCTTGAGAATACCTGACGGTCGGGACAGAGGGGGAAAATCTGGATATCAATGGAAAAGTGATAAAAAACTGTAAGGAATTTAGATATTTGGGATCTGTCTTTAGCGAGGAGCCAAACTGTGAGAGGGATATTAAAAATAAAATCTGTCAAGGTCGAAGAGCTATTGGGCAACTGAATGGGTCTGGTGGAGCAAAGGGATCAAACAGGACACAAAAAAATATATATATCGGTCCATAGTGGAAGGCATAGCCCTATACAATTCAGAAACATGGGACATGAATAAGAAAAACGAAAAAAAATTACAAGCGCTCGAAATGGATGCGATGAGAAGGAGTTGCAGAGTGTCGAGATTGGAGCATATCCCAAATACAACTATAAGGGACAAAATGAAAATGGAAAACGACATAATAGATAGAATAGAAAGGAAGAGATTAATATGGTACGGACACCTCAAAAGAATGCCGGAAGATAGGTGGCCTCATAAAATATGGACCTGGGTGCCCACGGAAAGACGGAGGAGAAGAGGAAGACCGAGACGAACGTGGAAGCAGGGAGTAGATGAGGCAAATGACCAGTAGGCAACTACAAGAGCAAGACATCCTGGATAGAGAGAATTGGCGTGTTGGATGCGGAAAACGGCGCATGCTGTAGAACAAACCGCTTTATTATTATTATATATTCTCCTTGATCAATTTTGTTCTAAACACTTTGACGGGTCATTTAGCTTTGCCATTCAGTTATACATTAAAGATTTGAACACACTTTATTCACACAATACCATTATTTATTTAGAGTAGCGATTGTAACTTTACAAACTCAGTGTACAATCTCAAATGAAGTAAAAACCTGTCAATACATAATATTTAATTTATAAATAAACTCTTATATAATAATCATCATAAGAAAATATTAATTTAAGGAAATTTACAATTTTTATAATTGGGATTTCAAAAAGTTAATTGAAATACGTATTTTTTATTCCAATTACCTAAATTTAATTTAAATGATATCTTGTAATTGATTAATAGATTCTGATAAATCTCCATTCATACATTAATTCCTGTGAACCAATTGTAATAGACTGATGAAGAGGGCAAAGCCCTCGAAACTATAGTCCCGTTATAAATACAGTTTATAATTCCAGCAGAAGACACAATCTTTTATTGTCTCCTTCAATATATAAAAATTCTGCTACCCTCGGCAAAAAACATTCAATTTAGATTATGAAATATTGATATTTTGTAATTCGTTATTCAAAATGTAACTTATCTATTTTATTGACAACGAGATGTATATATTGCAGTAAAAACTGTTTTTAGTAAGAACGGGTTTTTATTAGTTTAAACGCCCTTCACTAAATACCTTTGTGGCAACTAGAATTTACTGATGTTGGTTGAGTTTGGTCCAAATGTCTAGAATTTTCATTTTGGACCTTCTGCCTTATTTTTGGTGTTTATTTTCAAAAAATTTTAAAACGAAAATGTCAAAAATTACATCCTCATTAGAAGCAAAGTTGTAGAGGATGTAATTTTTTACATTTTCAAAATAAACACCCAAAATAAGGCAGAAAGTCAAAAATGAAGATTCTAGACATTTGGACCAAACTCAATCAACATCAGTAAATTCTAGTTGCCACAAAGGTATTCAGTGAAAAGGGTTTTAACTAGTAAGAACCTGTTCTTACTAAAAACCGGGTTTTAATGCAACATATATAGGAATTATTTTAGAAAAAAACACCTATTTCTCCAAAATAAGTTGATCCCCCATATGATAGTAAATAGTTATGGCAAGCCAAGAGATGCTTAAATGGTGGTATTATATCCCAGATTTACCGTATTTAATTAATTTGTTCAATTTTTGCTTCCTACACTGAACGGTCAAAATTAGGTGAAATAATTAAAAATTTTGAAATATTATGTTAGTTATAAAATTATAATAAATGATAGGAATTACAATTTTAGCTCACCACAGTGTATTAAGTATATTAGATAATGACCCAGAGACCCAAAAAAGGAGGGGTGAGTTGGGGGTTAGCCGCTATGGCGGCTGAAGGGCGTAGAAGACATATTTTAAAAGGGAGAAATTTGAGACGATGATTTCAAATAAACCGATGTGTAAGCGCAAATCGTGTAGCTCGCATACCATATGTTTAGTTCTTATTAGTATAATTTTGCTTTTTAAACGACTTAAATATATACTGTTGAAGTTTGCAGTTTGAACAGGGCTGCGCCTGGGTAGTAGGCCACCCACGTGTCGGCCTTGTTTAACCGCACCTCTTTTTGTTAAAAACTGTACAATACTTTATTAGTATTAAATAAAATTATTCAAATGAACTATAAAATTATAAATAAAAACTTTATACATTTTTTTTTATTTGGTTTGTTATTGTCCATCTTTGAAAATAATTAGGCTGGATATTGGGAACTTGGACTTGAGAAAATAATTACACTGCTTTACAAAAATTAAACAAAAATATTTCCACGTAAACCTAACAATTGATTATAGTAGAGTTTTATACGCTGATTATCATGCAATTTCCCGATTTTTTACAACACGTCAGAGTTTTGAGATATTATCGGTCAAAATGAAGAAAAATGCCATTTCGAGTCCCATTAGATATCAAACAGCAATATTTGAAATCAAAATATTTTGTTGGCGTAATAGAAAACAGCTTCCTCTTTGATTTTCAAATTACCATTTGTTTGTAACTTAATTAGAACTCGAGCTATAGCTAAAAGACTAAAAACTTTTATTTTTATTTTTGTTTATTATCCTTTAAAATCACGTAGTTTTAGTTTTTTAGATATAACTCGAGTTATAATTGAGCTAAAAACAAATAGTAATTTGAAAATCAAAGAGGAAGCTGTTTTCTATTACGTCAACAAAATATTTTGATTTCAAATATTGCTGTTTAATATTTAATGGGACTCGAAAATAGGTCAAAATTGCCTTTTTCGTCATTTTGGCCGATAATATCTCAAAACTCTGACGTGTTGTAAAAAATTGGAAAATTGCATGATAATCAGCTTATAAAACTCTACCGGAATCCATTGTTAGATTTACGGAGAGAAATTTTTATTCGAACAGTGTTATAAGCTAAATTTCCAAAAGTTGCAACACGTTTCGTCGTATATTTTTCGACTTCTTCAGGCAATTTTTAGGATCAGCTTTCTCTCGTTGATAGATATATACAGACCATTAGACTAGATTGTGCAATAATATAATTAACAAGGCTTAATACAAGATATTAAACAAAATAAATAAAAAATCTCAAACAAATTTTTTTATTATTTAAACAAACTCTTCTTGATTTTAGTTGCGGCTCGTATCTTTGGTCAAAATCTTACCTCCCAAAATTCAAAATTTAAATAGATAAATTTTATAGAATAATATAATATAATAAGAATTCAAACTCAACTATTTCACCTTGGTATCTTGTTACTGGATAAAAATTGAGGAACGATATAACTAGGTCTTGTAAATTAAATTTATTCTCCTATCTTTAAAATTTGCAAATTTATTAATAGTTATTATTAATAACATTTAGGGAAAGCGGTGTTGGTTTATAGTGAAACATATTAAACACAGGAGTTTTTTAACGGGTTATAGTGGTGTTTCACAAGTAAAAATAGAAATTAAATTACAATACTTGACCATGCCCTGTATGGTAAAGCAAAAAATTTTTAAATTCTTTTAATTATATTTTTGGAGTTTTATTTTAAATACTCTATGCATATTTCGGGTTTTTAGCCCATCATCAGGAGTTTACAAAAGACTTCTTTGTGAATGGGCTAAAAACCAGAAATATGCATAGAGTATTTAAAATAAAACTCCAAAAATATAATTAAAAGAAATATAAAATTATTTTTATTTTTATTTTTACTTGTGAAACACCACTATAACCCGTTAAAAACTCCTATAGTTATTATTAATTAAAACTAGTGAGAGTTCTTATAAAATATAAAATTTTCCAAAATCCTAGTTTCACACAATATTAATAAAATTTAAAATAAAAAAAATAAATAATCTCTTTAGTTATATTTAATTTTTATGTTAAAGGATTCAACCCCTTCTTGGGGTTGAACCCAAGTACCAAACAAGCTATCCGGTCAACTGCTTGGATTTTGGCCCTTGGTGGGGGAGGGGGGCATTTTTTGCCCTTTTGATATCAAATTCAAACATATCTAATAACATCATTGATCCTGACTCTAAATTTCATCATTACTCATTAGCACAGTGTTTTCCAACCTTTTTTTGTGCCAAGTCCCACCTAAGCCTTTCTAAAATTCTCATGCCCCCTACATAATATATAGATAATTTTTATATTCTTAAAATGAATTATTATTTATTTAAATATAATTACAAAAACAAAATTCTGTTGATTAGTATTTTGTATGGTTCTACATACATTTAAGTGTATTTTATATACATGGTGTTTCAGGAGGAATAGTAAATATTTTAGGAGGTGGTAGTATAGATGAATTGCAATAAAAAATGGCATATAACATGTGTTCAATTGTTTATTTTTTTTTTTATCCAATATCAGCTTACTCAGCATGTCTAAATACGTGCTGAGTATGCCGATATTGAAAAAAAATTAGACACATGTTATATGGCATTTTTTATTGCAATTCGTCAGTACTACCATCTCCTAAAATATTTACTATTCCTCCTGAAACACCCTGTATTGCTTAAGCTACTTACTATCAAATTTTATTAACATTTATTTTTTTAAATATAGTTAACCGAGAGGTGAACCGTAATGGAATTAGGTGTACACGTCTTTGGAATTATGTGGAATTATTTTGGAATTTATTAAATAATGCCCCTTCATCTATTGTCTCCTACTTGGAAATGAAAGCGAAAGTAGAAGTAGGTGTACCCAATTTTAGGTCGCGGTTCACCCCTCGTCGTTAACTAATTTTGTATATTTTTATATTTATTTGGACGAGCCCATTTTTTAATTGGCCTCCTGTGGGGCGTGGGCCCCAGGTTGGAAAACACTGTCTTAGATTATTGCTATTTATACAATTTTTTTCGTTTAAAGTACTTTATTTTGTATTCTGGTACTTACATATTTAATATTAGCGAAAATCACGATAAGCGTGACATCTCTTCGAGATTATAGAATTAATGAGTGCATGTAAAATTATTCCAATTCACCCCTCGTGACATGTATTGGCAGAAAGTTATCGGGGAAACAAAATCTATTGTTCCATAAGAGTAATACATTGTCTTGTTAACTATCGCCTCTAAATTTCCCCAATAATTCCTAAACTTTAATATATTAAATAAATTTTATAATTTTAATGAGAATGGATAACGTCTTCTAGTTTTGTGAGGAAGAGTTTCAATTGTTAGGTCTTTCTTTTAAAATATGTTTAAAAATATATTTACAGTGAAACCCCTCAAATCCGAACTAATTGGGGCTGTAGCCAATTGAAGATAACTGATATCAATAATTAGTAGAGATTGTGGTGTTGGTGCAAGGTGAAACATCTTTAATAAAGATAAGAGTAAATAAATATTATATTTAAATTGATTCTAGGTGACCTAGAATCCTTAACTCATAGTAAATAAATATTAAATATAATATTTATTTACTCTTATCTTTAATAACTGATATCATTTCAAAGATTAAGTGGTATTTTGTGTGTTTCTATTATTATTTCATTGTTTTTGCAAATTGATTAACCTAAAGAATTTCAATAACAAACTTTTACCTTTTTTCAATCCTGAATGACATAACGTCGCGTTCAAGTGAAAACCTCGTAAGTCCATTTTGCAAATTCATATATAAACTCACAAATATAAATCTCTTATAGGTGTTACTCTGTTGTTGAATGATTTCAAAGATTTCTTCCTTTATATCATGGCCTGATTCTTTTGAATTTGCAAAATGGACTCACGAGGTTTTCGCTTGGACGCAGATAAGTATGTAGACACATTTACACTTTGTTAGGTATGCTAACTTTACTTCTTTGTTAATTTTTCATCTAATTATGTAAAATAAGGTTATAATTAGAGACCGGATTTTTATGCAGTAAAAACTTCCAAAATATGCCATAAAATATGCAGTTAAAATTGCTGAAATATGCAACTAATATGCAGAATGGGTTGTAATATGCAAATATATGCAGTAAAAGATGGCAAAATAAATTTTTTTATGCACTAAAAAATTAAAATTGAAGACAAAAATACTATGTATTTGAAGGAGTGCTATGCAAGAAATAAAATGATAAAGTAAGCTATAGACACCATGTGTCCAAATATGTACTTTTATTGCGTAAAAAATTGCACAAAATTCTAATTAGGGGTAGTTTTTTTTAACATATACGATTGTATTGTACTCCTTTTATTTTTATTTTTTATATTAACAAGCTTTTCATATTGACGTACAAATAATAACCTAATAAAATAATGCAAATATTTGACCGGCTCTGATCCCTACACTAATTTACACATACTTCCACACACACGAACACTCAATGGCCAAAATCAGCTATAGTTACCGAAGGCCTTTAAAAAAAAATAATGCCCCCTCGTTTTATTTCATAATTTTTTTTCATTCTTTCTCAGAAAATTTACTTTTAAAAATCTGTATTTTGCACAAAAAATCCTTCAAATATGCAATTTTATGCAATATTCAGGGCCGTGCCTGACAGGTGTTCATTGCGTGCGCGCAGCACGCAGGCGGCCAAATCGCCAGGAAATTTATAACATTTTTTTTTGGTTGGT
Source organism: Forficula auricularia (assembly GCA_024734495.1). Lineage (NCBI taxonomy): Eukaryota > Metazoa > Arthropoda > Insecta > Dermaptera > Forficulidae > Forficula > Forficula auricularia. Next base: position 1,573,290 of record JALMQS010000621.1, on the reverse strand, counting down.
TTACTTGAAAGGCAGAGTATACACGGTTCGACCCCGATTTGGAGCAATTAAAACAATGGATTTTACTGATTAAATTTCAAAGATTTCTCCGAAACTTAGGAAAAATATGATCAAGAATGTGTTATCTAGACTGAAGTCATGTAAAGCAACAATCGGGCATAATCTATCTTATATTGTATCTTATTCTTAAATTTCCTTAAATTCTTTACATTTTAAAATTGGTTTCATTATTTTTGACTGATTAGATAACGAGTTATTCAACTTTGAAATCGTCAAAAAGATATGGGCGACCTGTTATATTATGATGTTATTTTGGAGGCGGCCATACACACTTGCACGTAGGCGCCCTTATACCCAGGCACGGCCCTGGCAATATTAGTCAAATATGCAAAAATATGCAGTATAAAATTTAACCCACAATATCCTAGATGCATAATTCGGATAGATAATTGATCCCCTGGGTCGTATGTGGCGGAAAACAAAATATCGAGGGGTGAACCACGACCTAATATGCTGTACACCTACTTCCACTTGTACTTCCATATATTTCCAAGTACTTCCAAATATTTCCATGTACTCGTACTTCCAAATATTTCCATGTACTCGTACTTCCAAATATTTCCAAGTAATTTCAAATATTTCCAAGTATTTCCAAATATTTTCAAGTAATTCCAAGTACTTCCAGATATTTCCAAGTACTTCCAAAATACTTCCAAAGAGGTGTACACCTACTTCCAATCGTGGATCACCCCTCATTGACACCTATGATGTAGAATATACACATAGTTCTTTTATGACTAAATAAATAAGTTTCTCGTTTTGTGTTCGGATTTCCGGGGTTCGGATTTGAAGGGTTTCACTGTATTTAATTAATATTTTGGGAAATGTTCTGGTAATAATGATTTTTGAATATTGTTCCAGGAGGGGAAATGGAAGAGGCCGTTCAAGCTATGGGATAGCTGGCGTAATGTTCGCAAGGGGCTAGTGGTGTCCTCGCTGGACGAGCTCCTCGCCCGAGGAAAGGAGAAACTCGGCGTGGGTCCAGGGGAGCCTGCGAGGCTCGTCCTTGAGGCAGACGGCACCCAGGTCGACGATGGAGATTACTTTCGCACACTGCCTAGTAACACCGTCCTGTTGTTACTGAGGCCCGGTGAGCGATGGTATCCCTCCGGCGTGGACGTCATCAGGGCAGGTGAGTTCTTTTCAAATTGTGAGTCCCTTGCACATCGACCCGCCCCGAAATTGTCCATCTTTAATGCCGCGTCTTTTTTAGTTTAGTCATTTTAATAATTAGAAATCATTTTTTATTTTTTTTTTTTTTTTTATTGCTTGCCGAAGGAGGGATTATTTTTCTAATTTTTTGAAAAAAAATTTATTAGCTGTAATTTTTTTAAATTTCTAAATTTTTTATATAACGAAATTTTCTCTGGAGAGATACGGACTGGTAGAACTTTTAATTGAATGTAGCGGCAGGCAGCTCGTAGGTGAGGAAAGAAAAAATATTAACACACATCAAACAAGGTGTGTACTCATCGAACTTCCTCCTTTCAAACCCGACGTTTTGGAGAATTCTTCCCCTCCTTCTTCAAGGTTTCATTGACCCCTTTGAAATCCCCTGAAGAAAGAGGGAAGAATCCTCCGAAACGTTGGTTTGAGAGAAAGGAGGAAGGATTCGGCAAATAACACCTTATTTGATATGTGTTAATTTTTTCTTTCCTCACTACCCCTGGGCTGCCTTCCATTACATTCAATTTTTATCTAACTTATGTATTTTTGTATAATGGGAAAAGAAAAATTTAATTAATTGGGAAAGTGAAACTAATTTTTGCTGGCTTGGATATCAATGCTTTTGTTTTTTGTTGATTTTTAATTTAAAATAAAATTTATGCCTTCGGTTTAGTTGCTTTATGGGATTCTATTTAATGATTAGTAAATATAAATTTTTTTCTTCTTTTTTATGAAGTTCTGTACTACTCGCTCATTAATTTGACTCGAAACGAGTGTCACAGTGTGGCAAATGCGCTTGTTGTTCAGAACCGTATTAGATTAGAATTACGGGGTGGGTGGGTGGAGGGTAGAGGGTAAACGCGGGTTCCGGGGGTTGCCGGCGAGGCCTGCCTGACCACGTGTTTGGTTGCTGGTTGCTCGTTCCCGGTGGCGTTCGCGGCGCGGCGCGGCAGCCATCTCGGCCATCCCCAAGATTGTGTGCGAGACCATCCACGCACTCGAGCTGCACGATGAGACCCCGTCGTGGAAGATCATGGACAACAAGGGGCGTGTGACAGTCGTTTTGCACTGGGACCCGCCTCCGCCGCCACCGAGGCCTACTTCCAACCAGCTCTCTTGTGCCGCAGGTCTCACACCAGGGTCGCTCGCGGCGGCGGCGGCCGCGGCGGCGGACCCGAGCTCCCCTGCTTCCGCCTCCGCCGCACCCGTCGCCGCCGCCCAAGCCAAGTACTCGCCCAGTAAGAAGCAGCTAGTGATTCAAACGAGCGTCGAAAAGGTCGCCAGCAGAAAGGAGTCTGTCTCGGATGGATACAGTCGTTCATACCAAGCCTCGCCAAGTCCTCAAATAACAGTCATCAATCACGATGAAATTCTAACAGGCAAAGCGCCAACGACGCTGTATCAACCATCTCCGCGGCTAGTGAAACAAGGCTCTTCGTTTGAGTCCGCATCGGTTCATGTTCACACGCCTGAGTGTGCCAATCACGCACATCGACCACGATCTTCATCACCAGGCAACTCTTCAGGCGCTGAATGTGACTTTCATTGCTGCGCGTTACACGAGGAAGGTCGACGAATTGCTGTTCACAAATCGGTTGCGACTTCACCAATCCAAGACCCAGCAGGCCAGGGGGGTGGTGGAGGCGGAGGCCCTGGAGGAGGGCCAAGTCGCGGACCCGCGGGACCGAAACAGCCCGGAGGTAAGCAACAACATGTACGATTTGTGGACACGGATCGCGACTCGAGCGAGTCCGAGGCAGACAACACAGTGCTTGAAGAAGAGCACGTCACCACGGACAAGTTCCTTCTCCTGATCGACCAACTTTCGGCCGATCAGAAACGCCACTTGACGATCAAGGATATTGGCATCATTCTAGAAAGGCTCAGTTCCAAGATCGTAGATGTGGAGCGGCTGGACCGCGAATCAGAATCAGAAGATTGCTTCAATTGGACGATTAAGGCCACAATTAGAGGCGATGTTTTGAGAGAACTAGGAGTAATCTACAATGGGAACTACTATGCTATTTCTGAACATCCAGGCTACAAAGAAGAAGAGAGCCGAACTGAGGAGGTGGATGACGACGACGAACAAGAGGACAGGCTTTAGGGAAGCCTGGCCTACTCATAAATCGCACAATACAGTACTGGGACAAATTAGACGCGGCCCAGATACGGACATGTAGCAGCGCGCATCGTTCCCCTAAAAACGCCGCGCTAAAGTAATCATTTTTAAAATTAAATAATTATGGTTAGTTGTATCAATACAAATAAAAATCTAATGTTTAGTGCGGGCTCGGTCCCGAGTGATAAGCGGTTGTGACCAGGATTCTTGTAGGACTGAGCCAAGTCTGGCGTGGCCGGTATCCACTCAAAGCTAAACGTCACTGCCAGTACGACTTAACTAAAAAAATTAATTAAAAAATAAATAAATAAAACGCACCACGCAGACAACAACTTAACAAGAATTCACAATAATACCACTCTTATATAATATTAATAAATATGATCATTTCAATCCTATTTATAATTTTAAGTTTTTATTATTAATTAAAATTGTTCATTGTATATTGATATGCGGATGTTGTTCTTACCCTGAACGATCGATGGGGGAGGGGTGCTGACGAAGGGTGCAGGGGTACAGGGGTACAGGGGTGCAGGGTGCAGGGGAGAGGGTTGACCCAGTTCCAGATAGTGTGCCACGAGACGAGTCCAAGCAAGGGTACCTTGGCTGGCCCGCCCGGCGAGTCCACACGTGGTGGTCGACTAGCCTAGTGTCGCCTATTGATCGCAGCATCCCCGGCGGCTTCGGCCCAAATTCACGCTCATTTCCAAAAACCCCACCCGTATACCTAACGAAAACCTGTAGACAACATTGGTACCAACAAAATTTGATTAGGTTCATTGGGAGCCTTAAGGTCCGCATACTTTCTCATTGATTGTTCTTTGGGGCGAGGTGTAGAGGGATGCTGCATTGCCGCCTTCGCCGCACCCCTTTCCTGAGATCAGTCGATTCGCTTATTTCCTAGCCTGTACTCTCAACCCCTATTTCCAACCCCCACTCGATGGCTGCTATGAATGAACCCATCAGCGTAGCCTTGGCGGGCGGGGGTCTTATCACGTGTTATCATCCCCATCCCTCCTGAATCCACCCTTGCGCAGTTCAAACAACTCCATGCTCCATCCCTCCCTAACCATCTCTCAACAGGAGTGCCAACTGACAACAGTATAACTTTAGTGAGGTCCATTTTACATGTCCGCTGGCGGACTACTTATTTAGCGCACAAACTAAGCACGGCCGCACCTCGGCCAATAAATGGGGGTGTTGAAAAGCCGCTGAAAGATAACCCTCTAAAGCCGGAGCTTATTAAAAATTCTGGCGTGATTAAATACACCACGTGACTTTATCATACACCTATCCCATCTCATAGGGGATGGATGGGCTATAGGCATAATAAAATCATCTAGTCTATTATTTATATGAATGTAAATTTGCGGAAATCTAATATAAAATTTATTTTAATTATTATTATTATGATAAAAGTAGGGAGATACATATTTTTGTTAGAATAATCCAATTTCCGCTAAAAAGATATGTTCCACAATTTTCTTTTACTAAAGCAATTATATATTAAAAGAGAAGTTTGATTCCAATATTTGTATTAAAATTATAACACAATTATTAAAAAAAAAACATTTTTTTTTAATTTTGAAATTCTCCCTAAAAATTTCAAGGTTCGTGCCTGTCCTCTCGTATATTTCTATAATTTTATTTCTATTACACAACAAAGTGATATATTAAAAATAATATAAATTAATTATAATCGTGCAAAAATGTTATTTTTGCTTAGTTTTTTCAAAATATCTAAAAAAATCTTAAAATTAAATTGAAGAATAAATTGAGCAAGACCATCTTCTTAAGCTTGTTGTTTTGCTTTTTATAGTGAACATTATAAAATTAATTATTCAATATTTTTAAAAAATTTCAAAAGACCTAGAGTAAGAGTTGGGCTTAGAGCTGTGCGCTTTCTTATCCAGAGAATGTGAGCCACGAGGGGTGAACCGCGAGCTAAAATCGTGTACACCTACTTCCACTTTCATTTCCAAGTAGAAGACAATAGATTATCTAATGAATTCCAAATTCCAAATAATTCCAAAGACGGTGTACACCTAATTCCAATAGGGGTTCATCCCTCGGTGAGCCATATTAAGAAAAACAGGCAAATATACCTAAAAAAAAAAGATCAAGAAGAAAAAAAAATTTCAAAAGTAATAGTCAAGGCTCTGATTTCAATGAAAATCTTATTAACTTTTAATTTTAACATAGAACAATAAAATATGAAATTTCGCTTTGGCATTCTTATTGGTTTTTTGAGATAGGGCTCATACAAAATTAGACCACTCACGTATTTAAGGAAAGATTTTGACAAAATAATTAATATCTCTTAAAATATAATTTATTCGATGTTTTTTATGTAAACTTTTTTTGTAATCCTTAACTCGGGATTATTTTATTTTTTATTTATTTTTTTAAAATAGTTTAATCTGTTTTTTAGATATTTCGAAAAAACTAAGCAAAAAGATAATTTTCGTAATTCGTTTATTGTTTATAATTATTAAGGTAGTTCTTTCACAAATGTAAAAATTCAAAAGTCTTTGAAACTTGGAATTTAAGTGATTAAAAGCATAATAAACACACTGTTAAAATTTGAAGACGATTTACCACACCAAACATGAAATAATTGCAATTAAAAATGAAATTTTTTACATATGGTAGATAGGGAAAGGGTGGAAAAATGATCATTATTTTATTTTTTTTCATTGAAGTACTTTCACCATCTTGATGAAAAACTAATATTTGTTAGAATAATATATTCGGCGTAACTTAAAAAAAAAATTGAAATTATTTACCTTGTAGTTTTGATAAAAAAATTAAAAAAATATTTGGGCCATTATTTTTAGTGGAGGGGATATAAGATCAATCGCTTGGAAACGATCAATTCATAAAAGAGGATACAGTAGTGTGAAAAGTACAGTCATGTTAAAAAAAACATAATCTAAAATTTTAGCACCGTTCATATGTATAGAATGGTTACCAGGCTAAAACTTTTTGTGTAGATTGTCGTGAAAGAACTACCTTAAATGGGTAAGAAAATTATAAGAAAAAATTTGATATTTTTTTATTATTACATATACTGGTACATCGAGGGGTGATCCGCGATTGGAAGTAGGTGTACACCTCTTTGGAAGTATTTTGGAAGTACTTGGAAATGCTTGGAAATATTTGAAACTACTTGGAAATATTTGGAAATATTTGAAAGTCCTTGTAAATATTTGGAAGTACTTGAAATTATTTGGAAATATTTGGAATAGGGCATTGTTTTTTTTCACACGGTCATTTGATTCTAAGACAGGATCCCCCATGGTGTGGAACCTGCTATACTAGAGTCACTGTTGACCATATTTTCATTGATTGTCCTCGGTATGGCGCACAAAGAATAAATTCTAAGATAGAAGGTGTATCAATCGGAAGCCTGTTAACTGATCAGGACTGTTTTGAGAAATTATTCGAGTTTTTGAGTCGAGTACACTTGTTGAAATTGATTTAATTGTATACGGTTGTTGTTTGTTTGTTGTCGTTATTGTTATATGAGATTATTCTTACCTACGTGATGGCGCAAATGACCATAGTAGTCGACGCGCCGATAAACAAATAATAATAATAATATTTGGAACTACTTGGAAATATTTGGAAGTACAAGTGGAAGTAGGTGTACAGCATATTAGGTCGCGGTTCACCCCTCGTGGTACATATACACATCGCAGACATTCATTTATGAGCTAAAGAGGACAGTCTCAAGATCAACATTAAACACACCTGCGTTATCTGAAAAATTATGTTTTACTTTCTCTTGTCCTCCTTAGGGGTATCAAAAAACATAATTATTTTTTCAATCCCATTGATATATCAAATCAAGTTTTTTGTTATTCAAACCACCAATATGTGTTTAAATCTATAATACCTACTTGCCTGGTCAAACTTGTCAAAGACTAATTTTCCAAAATAAAGTTTAATGAAAACATGGAAAATATTTTTATTATATTTTATTTTCAAAAACAACGGATTACAAGATTTATGAAATACGCTTATAAAAACTATAAGTGCAGGCAACCCAAAATAACATCAAAGGTAACGACAATTGATGATTGGCCAGGTCTATTTTAACGTAAAAATAGGGAGAAACGTATTTTTGTTAGAATAATCCAATTTCTGCAAAAGATATGTTCCACAATTTTCTTTTACTAAAGCAATTATATATTAAAAGATTATTAAACAATTTTAAACTGAAAATAAAATTATACTTGTATACTTGAGATCTAGTTATTGATAAAAAAAAATTACTGTGCTCAGGAATCGAATGTCTATTATTTTTAATAAATAATAGAGATTGTGGTGTTGGTGCAAGGTGAAACATCTTTAATAAATATAAAAGTATATAAATATTATATGAAATATTCATTTACTATGAGTTAAGATTTCTAGTTCACTTATTTCACTTTAAAATTAAAAAATTACAAAAAAAAACTTTACCTCTTTTATTTTTTTAATTTTAATCTGAAACAAGTGACCTAGAAATCTTAACTCATAGTAAATTAATATTTCATATAATATTTATTTACTTTCAACTTTGTCATTATTTTTGTTATTTTTTTTATATCTTTATCTAAGTTTTTATTTAAGATATTCAGTTTTTAGTAGGTGTGTCTACAAAAAATGAAATATAGTAATATGAAATTTCATAAGAAATAAATACAATTATTATATAAAAACAATCAGATCAGGTTTATCAATGGGGTTGTTCTCTGCTTGATGCAAATAAACATATACATATATTTTTATCATCATCATTGAGTATACAGTCCTAAGACTGGTTTGATGCAACAATCCGTCTCCACTCGACTCTGTCCCCCGCCAGCCGTTTAACCTCTCTAAATGTCTGGCATCCCATATCCCCAATTATTTGGTTGAAATATTCTAATCTGGTTCTTCCCCTTCCCCTTTTCTTTCCCACCTCCCCCTCCAAGATATCCCTAAGCAGTCCCCCATGTCTCAGTGTGTGCCCCATCATCTGACCTCTTCTCTTCTTCAGACTCTTCCACAAGGTTCTTCTTTCTCCGATTCTTCCAAGAACTTCTTCATTTGTAATTTTATCCATCCATTTGATATTCGTCATTCTTCTGTAGCACCACATTTCGAAAGCCTCTAATCTCTTTCTCTCCGCTTCTCTAATTGTCCAGGTTTCACACCCGTACATGGCTATGCTCCATACATATGTCTTCAATAGCAACTTCCTGTTTGCTAAGCTGATTGAGGAGGAGCATAGTAGTTTTTGTTTTGAATTAAACCCCATTTTTGCTTGGGCAATTCTTGATTTAATTTCGTTTTCGCTCCTCCCATCCCATGTTATTTTACTTCCTAGGTAGCGGAATTCCTTAACTCCTTCTAGGTTTTCTTGGTTAATTTTGATGCATTCCTGTCTCGTTTGTTCTTTTTTTGTACATACTTATATTATATATTTTATATAAAAAGAATATAAATATATAATTTATTTATTAGAGGCTATAAGTTTCTAAGGTGTGACTTTCATTATCAGTCTTTTTAATTAGGAAGATGATATCCTATCTGTTATTTCTCATGGGTTCAAATACCAGATTGGATGTAGGTAAATTCGAATTGTCGTTATACAAGCTAGTAGTAACCATAGAGTAATATAGAGTGGAAGGCTCCATAAGGAGTTACAGAGCTCTCTGGCGAGACCAGGGCGAAACCATTGGGCAATAAAATGGTGGAAACCGCTCTCTTCGGGGCAAATTTTGGTGACATTACCAAGAGTAAAAAATGCGATTATATATATAACATAAAGGGTATGTATCTTTTATCTATGACAAAGGCTTTGAATGTTTTATGATCTTTGGATAGCTCTTAAGAACTAAGAGTTTTCGCCCTGCAGTCGCTAGAGAGCGCTTTTTCGATATACGGTAGCCTTCCACTCTATATTACTCTATGGTAGTAACTTGACAAGATTTGTATCAAGCAGAGGACAACTTCATTGATTTCTCTTTATGAATCAACAACTCTGCCTCTCTCTGCAAAACAAAATATTTTCAATTTGGATTAATAAAAAATCAAGTCTTTCAGAAAAATTGTTACTAATATCATTGAAAAATATATTAGCTGTACTTTGCTTTGGTGAAATATAAATATTATCTTCAAATAATAATAATAATAATGGCGAGAAAAAAAAAATATTTTATTTATATTATTTGAAGTTAATACTATCTTTTATCTCCAAAAAACTTAAAGCATTGTGTTCTCAAAATATTTTATTTATATTTATTGTTTTCTACTGACTTTACACAGAAGAAAAAGTTAATAACAAAATTGTTAATTTCAGTGACCGAAACCAATACTACTACTGCTTTTTACTAAAATATTTTTCATTGATAAAAGAAAATATTTCAAATACGATTAAAGGACTTTCTGCTTGTTTTTATATAAAAAAAAACACAACTATTTCATTTACAATCTAGAGCAGTGCTTCTTAAACTATGGATCGCGACCCCATTTTGGGTCGTGTAATTGAATTTTGGGCTCGCGATACATATAGGGCTACAAGGACAGTGAAAATTCAATGAAAAAATTATAAGCACAGCGGCCAAAAATTAAGGTTTAGTGAATTGAAGGTATTTCTGTCATTGAATTTCCAATATTATGTGAAATTGCCATTTTGTATTATATATACTATATTTATTTATAGGAAAAAACGTTCTCAGCATTGGCGATTTATAAACTCAAAATACAGATCAAATTTTAAAAATTTTGAAGATGGTGACTTGTGTTTAATTCTTTGTTTAATAAGTAACAAGCAGATCCATTTAATTATTATTTAGATTTAATAATTGTAATGATGAGGCGACTGTGGGTCACTGGTCAGAGTGTCGGGCCGCTGTCCTAAAGTATGCTGGTTCGAAATTAAATCTCGGCAGATATTTGCAGCCGCCTCCTCTTGGAAAGCAATGGCAAACTACCAAGAGTATAATTGCTTAGTCAACCTCTCCAAACTGGCCGTTCGGACCCGGCGTTAAAAATTAGGTCCCGTATATCTGTGTAAAACAGCAAAACACACTCAGCACAGGTATATGTGGAGAGGAGCCGGAGCCCGTTTGGGAATGGGACTATAAGAAGAAGAAGAATTGTAATGATGTAGTTTTAACAAATAATACAGTTATTATAATAGGTATGTTTATAAAGATTGCTTCACTATAAATTTATTTATGACTTGTTAGTAATATGGGGTCGAAAAAAATTTCTCAGTCAAAATAGGGTCGAGAACGAAAAATGTCTAAGAAGCGCTGTTCTCGAGGGGTGAACCGCGATTGGAATTAGGTGTACACCGTCTTTGGAATTATTTGGAATTACTTTGGAATTCATTAGATAATCTATTGTCTTCTATTTGGAAATGAAAGTGGAAGTAGGTGTACACGATTTTAGGTCGCGGTTCACCCCCGGCTGTTCTAGGGGGAGAAAAAAAAACGAAGACTTAATAATTTTAAAATAAAATAAATAAAAACTGTGTTTTCACTATTATTATTTTCTATTAATATTTTATTTTCTTAATTTACTTAAAAAAACTAAAGAACACGCTTCTAAAAATTACAAAATAATGTAATACTTAATCAAAAAGTTTGGGACACTTTGTCGAAATTAATTAAAAGTTTCTGCGCCCCACCCTTTTTGATTAAGTATTAAATTATTTTGTACTTTTTAGAAACATGTTTTTTAGTTTTTTTTTTTTTAATATAATTTATTATAATATTTCTTCGAAATGTGCCTTTTTTCAAAAAACTATTCAAATTATTAAAGTATCTTAGTGTAAGTAATTTCAAACAAAACTATTTTAAAATAAAAGTTTAAAATAACGACAATAGCAGAGTTAAAATTTTTTAAGATAATTATTTTGGTTGCTATATGTTTAGATAAAAAAAAAATGAAAAATAACAGAACCCTCGATATGTGAACTTAACTTGCGTTTAATAAATTTTCTATAAGAATTTTTATTATTTAACTATTATAAACTTTTCATGATCATGTTCAAAATACACTTACGGACAAAAAATCGAGCCACCTAGCTCCTACTCTCTTTTTCTAAAACTTGACTTATTTTAGGTTCTAGGCATCGGATTGGAATAAGGGAGGTGTCCTAAGTTAGGAAATTTATTACTGTTTAATAAGAAATAAATTGTTACATTTTGTGAGGACTGGACGATGAGGAAAAGAATGATATTGGAATTGGAATAATCATAGGAAAAGAGGTTTTTTTATTTAATCAGTTTTTTCCTCTTATTAAAAACAAGGACTAAAAAGAAAGATGATCCAGGACAGTCGATGGTGGAGAAGTAATCTCCGAAGTCGAAGCTCAAATACAATGTATACATTAATTAATTCATGTAAAATAATTGGTTCAATAAAATTAAAAAAAAATGTTACATTTTGTATCCACATTTTTTGATATATGGAAGAAAATAAGAACACGAGCAACTTTGTAATTTTAAGCTATTGGAAATATAGTGCACCTAATGTTTAATTCTAAATTTCTGTACTAAATTAAATTAAATTTATTGAGAAAAATAAAAATAAAATGTAAGATAAATTTGAAAAACAATGAAATTATTCTTTATCTTAAAATTACAAAGTTGTCTTGTGTTCGTATTTTTTTCCATATATCAAAAAATGTGTGCCCAAAATGTAACAATTTATTAAACTGTAATAAATTCCCTAAGTTATGACACCTTTTTTATTCCAATCCGATGCCTGGAACCTGAATTAAGTCGGGTTTTAGATAAAAAAGAGTATAGGGGGCTCAATTTTTTTGTCCTCAATTGTGTTTTTATATTAATGTTTTAATTAATTTTATTTTAAAAATTATCTCAAGACCGGTTTTTTACTTTTTAGTATATTTTAATTATTATTATTTTTTAATTTTAAATTATTACTATAGTAAATGAATTTATCTTTAAGGACGAATCATAGATTTTAGAGAAAATATTTTTACATTGCATATCAGAAGGTTCGTCCCCTTAGGAATTGAACCCATCAAGTTAGTTAGTGCTTGGGTTCGATTCCTAAGGGGACGAACCTCTCTGATATGCAATGTAAAATATTTTCTCTAAAATCTATGATTGGTCCTTGAAGATAAATTCATTTATTAATATTATAGGTCTGGGTTGATTTTTGAAATAATTTCCATCTTTTTTCAAAAAAAGACACTCAAAAAGATACTTAAATCTTTGCTTTCACTGTTAAATAAATATGTTTGAAATTAAAATTTATTATATTTCGTATTTAGAAGCAATCGACTATTTTAGGAAATATCCAGGGTTGAACCGCGATTGAAATTAGGTGTACACGTCTTTGGAATTATTTTGAGATTCATTCGATAATGCCCCTTTATCTATTGTCTTCTACTTGGAAATGAAAGTGGAAGTAGGTGTACACTATATTAGGTCGCGGTTCACCCCTCGGGAAATATGTACATCATAGAGTGTTATAGAGTGGAAGTCTCCATAAGAAGCCAATGTATTTTAGCGTATACGAGTTACAGAGCTCTCTGGCGAGACAAGGGCAAAACCATTGGACAATAAAATGGTGGAAACCGCTATCTTCGGGGCAAATTTTGGTGACATTATCAAGAGTAAAAAATACGCTTATATATATATAACAGGTATAAAGGGTATGAATCTTTTATCTATGACAAAGGCTTTGAATGTTCTATAATCTTTGGATAGCTCTTAAGAACTAAGAGTTTGCTAAGTGCAGTCGCTAGAGAGTGCTTTTTCTATATACGGTAGCCTTCCACTCTATATTACTCTATGATGTACATGTACATACTTTTCTAAGCTTGTATTGTTGCATAATTTTCAGGCGTCTTTTCAAGTTTGAATATGGCGTCGATTTGAAAGCGACTCTGATTGGCCAAGGTGCGGCAATGCTTAGGCAATGCGCTGAATAAGTAATTTAGGGATGGAAACACACAGAAAAGGGTTTCCGCGTATGTTTTCATGCAAACGAGATTTTTTATCATTCAGATAATTTCATTATTTATTTAGGCAATGGATAAATTATTTTTAAACTGAATTAAATGTTTAATATTGAAAATTCCAGGGCCTGAAGTGGGTGTGTATTGTTTGTTCCGCCATGCTGGTAAAGTGGGGGTGTAGCGGACCTGCAGGGTGGGCCTCACTTTAGTGTCAATAGAAGGACGTCAACGCAGAACCAGACCAGAGAGAACCAGCCATATGTAAGATATTTGACATTTGTTAAGGTTATCTCACAGTTGAAATGCCAGTAAAATATGAAAGCTTTTATTTTTGGATTTATTTTTGGAATTATCTTCGCAATTAATTATTTCAAACAACAACAAAATCAACAACCGAATATTTATTACAATAAAAAAGTAGTTTTAACTTGTATTGTTCAAGTACAAAAACCACGTTTTTTAAAATCATTAAAACAAAGCTGGGCACATGGTTGTGATTCCATTTATACTTATGCAAAACATAATATTAAAAATATCGAAGCTAAAAGATTTGACGTTGTTAGCTCCTGGCATTTACTGTGTGAGGTTATTCGAGACCTTGTCAGAGATACTCAATGGGCTTTATTCATTCAAGAAGATACATTCCCGGTAATACCCCATCTCAAAACATTTCTTCAAGATAAAGATCCGGAAAAAGCTTTTTATTTGGGTCATGCTACTAGTCGTTGGGGCACACCTTATAATCACGCAGGGGCAGGCTTTGTACTTAGTCATGGGGCTTTGATATTACTTTGGAATAAGTTTACTAATTCAGAAGAGTGTAAAGAAGGTGGGCGATATTGGAATACTCAAGATTATTATTTAGGTGAGTGTAATTAACTTTAGTTCATTTATGCATGTATTTTTTACATTATTACTAATTTTGTTTCCAATCTTAGGTAAACATTTAGCGGATTTGGGAGTTTTTCCAATGGATACAAGAGATGATTTTGGAAGAGCGAGATTTCATGCTCATAGTCTGGAAGTGCTGCTCATTCCTGGTGGAGTTAAATCATTGTCAAGTTTCCATCAAAATAGTTTATATCCTATAAAAGAGGTAAAGTGTTAAATAAAAATCAAAAAATTTATAAAATCACTTTAATTATAGTATTTATTGTGAGTTTCGATTGTACTTGTGAGCTTTATTTATTAATGATTCTGTGAATAGCCAATGTATTTATTTATAACTATATATAACCAAACTTCTTGAGGATACAAATTCTCATTTAAATAGGTGTTGGTTAAAATAAAGAAAAGCAATTGATAAAAATGTGTTTTTTTGTCAAAAAAGAATAAAACCAACACCTATTTAAATGAGAATTTGTGTCCTCAAGAAGTTTGGTTATATTAAGTTATATAAAAAAATTCTCAAAAAACTAATCAAAAAAGTATTTATTTATCTTTTATTTTTTATAGTTCCATTGACATATTTCCATCATCTTCAAGGCAATTAAACATTATTGTAACCTAAAAGAGAAAGAATTTAATCTTTAGGACAAATTTTGGGATTTTGGTAGAAATACTAGCTGCAAGGCCTGCCTTCGGCGGCCTTCTTGCTAGCTAGGGGGCTCACCCCAGCACCCCCACCCCTCAAACCCCACTCCCCGCTCCGAAACCCCCAGCACCCCCAGCCCAATGTACAGACAAAACCTTAATTTTATATATGTGCCCATAATTATGAAAGTGGACTAAGTCAAAAAATTAAAAAATTAGTTTTTTGATATTTTATGTTCCATCCATTTAAAAAGTACAGTGTAATAAGATGTCGGTTTTGAAAAATCGCATAAAATTGAACCGTTAAGTGGATTTCTAGTTGTCTCATTATACAGAATTCGAATCTTGTTTATTTTATAAAACTTTAAATATCTACAAACTAACAATCAATGACAGACCACTTTCATAATTATGGGCACATATATAGATAATTTCATTTAAATTGTTAAACATGACGACGGTTTTTGTTGGGGACGGCCTTAGGTACATAGATTCATAGATACATACAGAGGCAGGCACAAATGTGCTTTAGTAATATAGAATTATTAAATTCCGATATGAGAGGGGATTCACCCCCCTCAGAGAGAGGTTTTTTGTCTCGAGGGTGTGAGCTGAGTGTCCTGAAAGCATGTTAGTTCTCAGGTTCGACTCCTGGGGGGATAAATCCCCTCTGGTATCGCAATTTAATAATCACATACTACTAAAGGGCATTTGTACCTGCCACTGTATGTACCTATGTCACCCCCCCCCAGGGGGTGGGAGGTGGGGTCCCCCCTACTATTAAAGGGCATGTGTGCCTGCCTCTGTACCTATCAATGTCCGTCCGTCCAGGGGGTGGGAGATGGGGTCCAGGTGGGATCCAGGTGTGGGGTTTATGTACTAAAGGGCATTTCTTTCTGTGTCTGTACCTATATCCAGGAGGTTACTAAAGGGCATTGTGTCTGTATATCCTATACTACTAAAGCGCATTTGTGCCTGTCTCTGTATGTATCTATGAATCTATGTCCGTCCCCCAACAAAAACAGTCTTCATGGTTACCAATTTAAATGAAATTATCTATATATATAAAATTAAGGTTTTGTCTGTACATTGGGGTGGGGGTGCTGGTTTGGTTTCGGGAGGGGGGGTCCAGGAGGCGAGCCCCCTGACTAGCGGGAGGGCCGCCGAAGACGGGCCTTGCAGCTAGTATTTCTACTAAAATCATGGAATTTGTCCTAAAGATTAAATTATTTCTTTTTTAAAATACATTGGTTAATCTGAAACCGAGCTGATTTCATTAAGATCCCAACACTATAGTCGTATACAGTGGCGTAGCCATAAAATTTCCATGAGGGGGGGGGTCAATTCTCAAAGCAAAATATTTAGCGGGAATGTTTTTTTATTAAAACAAATATAGGCACTTCAAAAAATTAAAAAAAGAACATAATTCTTGATTAAACATATGAAATATATTTAATTACGGTTAGTTTGAGATAAGAAACTGTTTGTCGATGCCGTTACTCATCCCATGAGCCCTGCCCTTGGGGGGGTTCTGACCCCCCCTCCCCCCTGTGGCTACGCCCCTGTTCGTATAGAGTAGAGGCTGCAGACCTATAGTTCTTCCCTGATTTATATTATTTATGAAAAATTTAATTCAAATGATTTGAAATTCAACTTTTGCAGAAACATCTGGCCTAGCTTAATATATGACTATATCCTTAAGATGACCTAAAAATATTTACATTAAATAATAAAACTAATGAAAATTGTCTAATCATAAGATTTTCGAACTTATGTTATTGCCATGAGTATTTTAACTAGCTCTTTTTTTATCCTAGATAATAATATAACAATAAAATCTAAATTATTT